>CAUYQV010007854.1:0-11627 GCA_963574575.1 Galagoides demidoff
CGTTGTGGCGGGCGCCTGTGGTCCCAGCTACTTGGGAGGCTGAGGCAGGAGACTCGCTTGAGCCCAGGAGTTGGAGGTTGCTATGAGCTGTGATGCCATGGCACTCTACCCAGGGGGATAGCTTGAGGCTCCGTCTCAAAACAAAAAAAAATAGAAAAACTATAGAGTGAATTGGAAGAATATGGCTATAGTGTCCATACTACCCAAAATGATAAAATGATTCAATGCAATCCGTATCAAAATTCCAATGACATTTCTCATAAAATAGAAAAAACAATTCTGAAACTCACATGGAACTCAAATAGATAAAACAATCCTGAAAAGGAAAAATACAGGCTCAGTGCCTGTGGCTCAAGTGGCTAAGGCGCCAGCCACGTACACCCAAGGTGGTGGGTTCGAATCCCCAGCCCGGGCCTACCAAACAACAATGATGGCTGCAACCAAAAAATGGCCGGGCATTGTGGCGGGCGCCTGTGGTCCCAGCTACTTGGGAGGTGGAGGCAGGAGACTCACTTGAGCCCAGGAGTTGGAGATTGCTGTGAGCAGTGACACCATGGCACTGTACCCAGGGGGATAGCTTCAGGCTCCGTCTCCAAAAAAAAAAAAAAAAAAGGAAAAATACAGTTGGAGGCATTTACTTTCTGATTTCAAATTATACTGTCAAGAAACAGTAACTCAAACAATATGATACCAGCATAAAAACAGACATATAGACCAATGGAACAGCATAGAGAGCCTGGAAATAAACCCATGTACATACAGTCATCTAATTTCTACAAATGTACCAAGAATACAGAATGGGAAAATGATAGCCCATTTAAAAATGGCACTGGGAAAACTGGATCTCCACATGCAAAATGAAACTGGACTCCTCCCTTACACTGTACACAAAAATCAACTCAAAAACTTAAATGTAAACTCTGAAACCATAAAACTACCAGGAAAAATAAAGAGGGAAATAGCTCCTTAATATTGATCCGGGCAATGATTTTTTAGAATTCACATCCAAAACACAAGCAACAAAAGCGAAAATAAACCAAAGGGACTAGATCAAACTAAAAAGTTCATGCACAGTAAAGAAAACAATGATCAAAACGAGAAGGCAACCTATGGAATGTGACAGAATATTTGTAAACTATATATTTGATTAAAGGTGGATGTCTAAAATATATAAAGAACTCAACTCAACACACACACACAAAAAAACCCTGATAAAATAGTGGGCAAAGGGCCTGAATGGACAATCAGCTCACAAAAAGACATACGAATGGCCAGGCACACTGGCTCGCACCTGTAATCCTAGCACTCTGGGAGGCCAAGGTGGGTGGATTGCCTGAGCTCAGGAGTTTGAGACCGCCCTGTCACTAGAAATAGCCAGGCATTGTGGCAGCTGCCTATAGTCCCAGCTACTTGGGAGGCTGAGGCATGAGAATCACTTGAGCCCAAGAGTTGGAGGTTGCTATGAACTATGATGCCACCCACAGCACTCTACCTAGGGTGACAAAGTGAGACTCTATCTCAAAAAAAAAAAAAAAAAAACAAAACTCAGACATATGAATGGCCAAAAATTATATGAAAAAATGCACATCAGTAATCATTAGGGAAATGCAAATCACAATGAGGGCTCGGCACCCATAGCTCAGTGGTTACGGTGCCAGCCATATGCACCAAGGGTGGCGGGTTCAAACCTGATCCAGGCCCCCTAAACAACAATGACAACTGCAACAAAAAAATAGCCAGGCATTATGGCAGGCACTTGTAGTCCCGGCTACTTAGGAGGCTGAGGCAAGAGAATCACTTAAGCCCAAGAGTTGGAGGTTGCTGTGAGCTATGATGCTATGGCACTCTACCCAGGGGGATAGAGTGAGACTGTTGCAAAAAACTCCAAAAAACAAAAATAACAATAAAATCACACAAGCTGTGTAGCCTAGAAATATCAAAAAAAATTAAGAAAAAGTTAGGTACATTATGAATACATAAAATATGTGCAGATACTAGTCTATTTTATCATTTGCCACCACAAAATATACATGAATCTGTTACAAAAAGTTAAAATTGATCAAAACTTATGCACAAAAACACTGACAGATTATACAGCACCATTCACAGTCAGTAGATGCAGTATTAAATCATAACCACATACAATTAACTGCACTACTACTGTGATAACTGTGTAGCAGCCTCCTGTTGCTATCGTGGTGTGCTCAAGTGTTGTGAATATCTGTTTAAAATGCTGTGACCAGCTTGATCCTCTTGTGCTAGGATTACAGGTATGAGCCACCATGCCCGGCCGTTCCTATGTCTTTTTGTGAGCTGACTGCCCATTCAGGCCCTTTGCCCACTATTTTATCAGGTTTTTTTTTTCTATTGAGATGAGTTCTTTATATATTTTAGATATCCACCTTTTATCAATCATCTCCATGTGACCAGCTTGGCTTGTCTCTCCAATAAATTGTTCGTCACAGTAAAAAGTGATCTCTCCTAGTCTCAAGTATTTTTGATTGTGTTTAGTGAAATATTGTGAGCCTTGAATAACACCATGCAATCCATACAAAGTGCCACTAGCGATGCCGGAAGTGCCTCCAAAAGGCAGAGGGAAGTCAGGACATAACAAAAAAAAAAAAGTCAAATTGCTTGACACATGTCATAGATTTAGGTCTGCAGCTGCAGTTGTCCACCATTTTGGAGTGATAATTCATCTTGCAAATGTGAACTTACTGTATTGATAAACACAGTACCGTACTGTAAATGTATTTTCTTTTCCTTATAATTCTATTTTTTCTTTTCTTTCTTTCTTTCTTTCTTTTCTTTTCTTTTTTTTTTTTTTTGTTGATACAGTATCACAATTTCACCCTTGGTAGAGTGTAAAAGCGTCACAGATCACAGCAACCTCAAACTCTTGTGCTGAAGTGATTCTCTTGCCTCAGCCTCCCAAGTAGCTGGGACCACAGGTACTCACCACAATGCCCGGCTATTTTTAGAGATGGGGTCTTGCTCTAGCTCAGGCTGGTTTCAAACTCCTGACCTCTGGTCAACAGTAACTTATCAATAGTTAAGTTTTGGGGGAATGAAAATTTATACACAGATCTTTTACTGCATGGGCGTTTAGTTCCCCAAACCCTGTGCTGTTCAAGGGTCAATTGTATAGCTTTGAGTTATATAGCAGACATCCACAGATAGATAGATAGATAGAATAGCTTATCACACAGTGGTTCTCAACCTGTGGGTTGTGACCTTTTGGGGAGTCTCCTACATTTCAAATATTTACATTATGATTCATAACAGTAGCAAAATTACAGTTATGAAGTAGCAATGAAAATAATTTTATGGTTGGGGGTCACCACAACATGAAGAACTGTATTGAAGGGTCACAGCATTAGGAAGGTTGAGAACCACTGTTATAACAGATCTGCCCATTAGAATTCAACAATGAAAAAAAAAAAGAATTCAACAATGGATGAACACACACACAGAGAAAGGTAAGCCTACCTCCAAACCTAATTTTGAGGCATTTAAAGTATTTTAAAAATAAGGCCATGCATGGTGGATCACGCCAGTAACCCTAGCACTCTGGGAGGCCAAGGTGGGTGGATTGCTTGAGCTCAGGAGTTCAAGATCAGCCTGAGGAAGAGTGAGAACCTAAGACTCCGTCTCTAAAAATAGCTGGGCATTCTGACAGGTGCCTGTAGTTCCAGCTACTTAGGAGGCTGAGGCCAGAAGATTGCCTTAACCTAAGAGTTTGAGGTTTCTGTCAGGTGTGATGATGCCACGTACATCATAGAAGTAGTTCTAGTACCAAAACCCTTTCAACAAATTAAGCATATATTTTAAAAAATGTAAATCATTCCTTCAGAAATAATGATCAGAGGGAAGTAAAATTTTTTATTAATATAAACAAGTATATATACAGGTATAAATACTTATACAGTATATATAAACAAGTATTTATACTTATACAGGTAAGATGGCCAGTTAAAACTCTGATTTGGGAGTCTGATGGTGCAGTGCCACCAAAATTATCAGACATAGCATCCAGCTGTGAGATGGGAAAACAATTATTTAAAATAAAACAAAAACTTTTTAACGAGGATTTAAATGTTTAAAATAATGTTGTTCAAGAAATATCTTAAACAATTAGCCTCAACACTACTTAACATATTTCACACACTAGATCATAGACAGGAAATGATGGTAAAAATAATGCCCATGTTTCAGATGTTGTTAAAATGTACTGGCTGGCATTCTTCCTTTCTTTCTTTGGGATGCCGCCTGCCTTTCTCCCTAGCTTCTTTTTTTTCCCCTGTCCCCATTTTTCCCTCTCTCACTGCCTGCTGTCTTCTCTCTCTCTCTCTCTCTCTCTTGTTTCTTCCCCCCATTATTTCCCCTCTCTCTAATGTAAAATAAACTTACACTTTTATGTTCTAAAGAATAAATAAAATGTATCTAAAACAGTTAATTGCACATGCAAGTTTAATTTCACTCATAGCATTAGATTCAAAGATAAAAAATATACTGCTCTTGCCCTCTAGGAACTCACAATTCTCTAGGAGTAAAAGAGAGAAATAGCTAGTACTGGGTAAACTGTGATAAAGAACGTAAAACAAGTTCAAAAATTGGTTTCAGGAATTCCCTGAAGGGAGAAAATTTCAGACTGGGAGAAAATAGGGACATTTCTTGGAGGAAGTGAGATTGGATTGGAGCTGCGTTTGAAAGAAGAGAAAGATTTTACCGGGCAAATAAATGGTGGCGGGGGGGGGGGTGTCGTGCAAGAGTCCGGAGAAAGAGAGAAGAAACAGCACAAGTTAGGCGAATAAGACGCAAAACCCTAACATTCAGGATCCAGGGTTATGAGATAGAGTTGGAAAAATAGCCTCAACTTGGGGAGTGCTCTAGAAAAAGCAAGTCAAGTTAGGTCTTTAGTTTATCTCTGACAAAGAGAAATACAAACTTTGTACTTATTAGAAATGTAATAGTCCTTATTTTATAATTTTTTAATTATAAAACCAATACATGTTCATTATAGAAACAGTAGGAAAAAAAATAATGCAGAAAGCAATCACCCAAAGTCCATAATCTAGAGACAACCATTGAGCACGTTTTGGTATTTATCTTGCTCCAGATATTTGTTTCTGTGTAAAAAAAACATATATGCCCTCTTCTAAAAGGAAACTTAACATTGCATATAGTTTTAAAATAACACATGATGCCCCCATAAACATTTTAGCAAACAAAAGATGATTGAAGTCTGGTAGCATGATGCCTCCTGATTTGTTTTTATTTCTAAGTAATATGTTGGCTATTCGAGGTTTTTTCTGATTGCATATAAAATGAAGTACTATTTTTTCAAGTTCTTTAAAGTGTGACATGTCCTACAAACACATGAAAAAATGCTCATCATCTTTAATCATCAGAGAAATGCAAATAAAAACCACTTTGAGATATCACCTAACTCCAGTAAGATTAGCCGACATCACAAAATCCCCAAACTGCAGATGTTGGTGTGGATGTGGAGAGAAAGGAACACGTCTACACTGATGGTGGGATTGCAAACTAATACAGCCTTTTTGGAAAGAAGTTTGGAGAATGCTCAAGGAACTAAAAGTTGATGTACCATTCATTCCTGCAATACCATTACTAGGTATCTACCCAGATAAGAACAAAAACCATTTTACAAGAAAGACATTTGCACCAAAATGTTTATTGCAGCCCAATTCCCAATAGCCAAGTCATGGAAGCAACCTAAATGTCCATCAACTCATGAATGGATAAATAAATTGTGGTATATGTATACCATGGAATACTATGCAGCCATAAAAGAGGGAGACTTTACATCTTTTATGTTTACCTGGATGGAGCTGGAACATATTCTTTTTTTATTGAGACAGAGCCCTAAGCTGTCCCCCTGGGTAGAGTGCCTCGGCATCACAGTTCACAGCAACCTCCAACTCCTGGGCTCAAGTGAGTCGCCTGCCTCCGCCTCCCAAGTAGCTGGGACCACAGGCGCCCATCACACGCCTGGCTATTTTTTTTTTTGGTTGCAGCCATCATTGTTGTTTGGTGGGCCTGGGCTGGATTCGAACCCGCCAACTTAGGTGTATGTCGCTGGTGCCTTAGCTACATGAGCCACAGGCGCTGAACCACATATTCTTATTAGTAAAGTATCTTAAGAATGGAAAAAAAAAGTATCCACTGTACTCAATACTATTATGAAACCAATTTATAAACACACATTTATTTATATGAATGATAAAACACAAAGATAATCTAGAAAAAAAGAGGAGAGAGTACAGAAAGTTGAAGGGAAGGGGGCAGGTGAGTGGAGGGAGAGTCTTTGGCAGAATCTCACCTATTGTACACAATGCAAGGGTACATTTCAAAAAAACTAAGAGTATATTATAAATGTCTTACCACAGAAATAATTAAGCGAGGTGATAATTATGTTAGTTTGATTTAAGCATTCCACATTGTATATCACATCATATTGTACCCCATAAATGTATAAAGTTATGATTTAATAAAAATTAAGTTGAAAAATTATTGAAAGGGAAATTTGACATCTCAAAGAATGAGTGTATCAATTTGGGGGGGGGAATCATTCTTCATTGAAAAACACCAATAATACTGATAGACTTCTAAAGCAATTCATGCTTCCAGAATACAAAGTACTTGATACATTTTTCCAAACCTGTTTTCATCTCAAACTTAGCATTTCTGTAAATCAAATTGGATAACCTGACTAAAAATATTTTCCAGCTTTATTATTTAAGGAGCTGCACAACCTTTAAGGTGGGGACCACGAGGCAGGTAGGAGCAGAGGGACAGAATGCACCTGGGACTGCACAGCACTCTACTGCAATATGTCCCAATACGCTGGCGCTGGAAACATAAATACTGCACAAGACAGCTTCCCTCCAGGGTCAGAATCTTACGAAACAGCATATCAAAAGATAGCCAGTTTTATAAATTTATACACTTTCATTTAAGATTGCTTTTTTGAAGAAAATCATTAAGAATGCCACTGTAATTCAATACCATCCAATAACTCTGAATTTACATAAACTGTAATGAAAGAAATGAACTGTTACCATCAAATGGTCTTTGCTGAGCTGTGATTTTGGGGGGATGCAAAAAAAGTTAATACATATGCATGTTTAATTTGAAACCACACAAATTGTGCATGTAGGCTCAGATAGTAGCAAAGTTCACTTTTATTACTAATAGCTTAACTGAAACAGCCATCTATTCATTCCACCAGCAGGAATAGCAGCACCAAGGTCTTCTAAAATTCTTCATGTATAAAACTTAAGTGATTATCCAAGTCCCAGTCTTTGCATGCTCCAATTCTTGTTATCTTATTTAACATAAAAGCAACCGGATTTGGAGAGTTACTATTTGCTGTATTAAAACAATTACACAGCATCTTGTACTTTCAAAAAGCAAAATACTGTGAATGCAGCCCATCTTCACAGCTCTAAACTGGAAGCTGCCAAGCATTCGCTGCTCCTGCCAGAGTAACATTGCAGAAACTGAATCATGGCACAATGGATTTCTGAATTCTTTTATCTATCATTGGACCTGGGGCTTAGTACCTTCCCCTTGTAGACTATATGCACTGATCATCCCAGAATCATCTTTAATGGAGGAAAGGCATCAGGTCATATAGCGGGTAGTGGCTCTCACAGCATAAAGGAATTCTGCTTGCATCCCAGCTTCTATAAGAAGCAGATTAACACGAACCTTCTCAGAGTGCTTGAACTATCTCCAGAAGCTATCATACGTTCTTTTGATAACTTTTTCAGGAGTGCAAACAGCAGTTTTGATATAAGCTTTAAAGGTACAATCCAATAGCTAGTTAATTTCACCATAATCATAGTCATCTTATCTATTCCAAACATGCAGCGAATATAACTCCAAATAGCCCATCTAAGCATTGAGGTATCAACATCTTTGCACATTGCCATTGCATTATAAGATTATAAGCAATATGAAATTTTTCATCAATCAACTGTCCCACATCCGGATAAAGGCAATTTACCAAAGAATAGCCATGGTCTTCCCAGCAATAAACCTGGACATGAAATGTTGGAACGTGCATCTCATGTCTGGAGAAATCTTTATAGCCATAACTAGTATCCTCAAAGTGACGAGTTCCGTTTCTCGCTTGTGTAACTTCTTCATCATCTGAAGAGAAGACAAACATTCTCTCTTTTCTATTTCAAAATGTGAAGCCATTTCTTCTTGACTCGCCTCTTGTTCATCCCTACATTCCTGTAACTGTCTCATCTTTTGCATGAAGGCTTCAACCTCAAAGAAGGAATCACTTACAGCAACATTTCCTGCTGAGTTGACCTGCATCTCATCCACATCGTGATTGCCATTTGCAATGTCACAGATGCAGTAGTTACTAACAGAAAGAGGTCTGAACGTGTGGCCACCATCACTATGAATTTCTGGACTGATTCCATAGCCAAATGTGAACGAGGCAAGAGAATGGTAGTGATTGAATAAACTTACTGAATGTACCAATTCTGCGAGGGACCAGCTGTGCTCTTCAGCTTTTAAAAGTCCCTCAATGTGTTCTTTGGTAATAAGCCAAGGTCTGTGTGCTAACACTTTGTTGAGTTCTCCTAAATTTGTAGTTTTTGAGGAGCATTCTCTAAACCATTGAGCCACTTGGAGTCCCCACCAACAGGAAGGAAATCATTTACATGCAGGCTTACCAAATAGGAGCATTGATGTCTTGCTGCAGCCATTATTCCAATGTAGTGCCAATAATGTAGGGGTAATGGCCCATCCATTTGCAGTAAATAGTGTTTTGTTTTTTTTTGAGACAGAGTCTCACTATGTTGCCCTCGGTAGAGTGCTGTGTTGTCACAGCTCACAGCAACCTCCAACTCTTGGGCTTAAGCAATTCTCTTGCCTCAGCCTCCCAAGTAGCTGAGACTACAGGTGCCTGCCACAATGCCCAGCTAATTTTGTTGTTGATGTAGTTACAGTCATCGTTGTTTAGCAGATCCAGGCTGGGTTTGAACCCTCCAGCCTTGGTGAAGGTGGCTGGCTCCCTACCCACTGAGCTATGGGCGCCGCCAATAGTGTTGAGGTTTTGTTTTTTGTTTGTTTGTTTGTGTTTTGCAGTTTTTGGCCGCGGCTGGGTTTGAACCTGCCACCTCTGACATATGGGGCCAGAGCCCTACTCCTTTGAGCCACAGGCGCCGCCCTAGTGTTGAGTTTTTTAAAAACTTTCTAAATATTGTGGGTGGAAAACCATCACTAATGTAACGTTATCTAAACGACCCAAAGCAGCAAAAGAATCTGCAAATAAAGCATGCACCTGTGCGCCTTCACTCCCCGCTTGGAGAATCTCCTTCTCTACGGTGAATCTTCTCGGTCGGTGTCCTAGTGGTAGAGGAATTTTAATTCCAAGTTCCTCGTTGGGGCCACGGTCCTCGCGGCACTGCTTGCAGCACAGCAGCTCGGAGTCAGCCAGCGAAGCTGTGTATGCGTGGTTGGAGGCGGTGACCAGTCGCAGGTCTGGCGAGGGGACAGCTGAGGAGGCGCTGCGGAGGCGAGGGTGGGGCGGCCCTGGCTCTGGGCTGCAGCACCTCAGTCAAAGCGGACGGTGGGGGCGGGGCGGCGCCCAGTGTGCCAAATTTATTGACTTAATTACACATTTGTGAGCATTCAGCTTGTGTCCTAACTCCCTATCCGCATGATTTATCTGTATAGGATAAATTCTTATGAGTGACATTTCTTTTCTTTCATTGTTTTTTTCTTTCTTTCCTTCCTTTCCTTCTTTCCTTCCTTCCTTTCTTTTCTCTTTCCTTTTCCTTCCCTTCCCTTTTTGAGACAGAGTCTCACTCAATCACCCTGGGGTTGAGTGTCATGGTGTCCTAGCTCACAGCAACCTCAAACACTGGGGCTGAAGCGATCTCCTTGCTGCAGCCTCCAGAGTAGCTAGGCCTAAGGCGCCCATCACAACGCTCGGCTAGTTTTTCAATTTTAAGTAGAGAAGGGGTTTTGCTCTTTCTCAGGCTGGTCGGGAACTCCTGAGGCTCAAGTTATCCACCCATCTCAGCCACATGCTAGGATTACAGGCATGAGCCATCATGCCTAACCTAACCAGCATTTCTTTCTCTCTTTTTTTTTTTTTTGAGACAGAGTTTCACTTTGCCACCCTTGGTAGAATGCTATAGCATCATAGCTCACAGTAACCTAAATATCTTGGGCTCAAGTGACTCTCTTGCCTCAGCCTCCCAAGTAGCTAGGACTACAGGCATCTGCCACAATGCCCAGCTATCTTTAGAGACTGGCTCAGACTAGTCTCCAATATGTGAGTTCAGGCAATCCACCCACCTCAGCTCCAACCTGTGAGCTCAGGCAATCCACCCACCTAAGCTATCACACCTTCTGAGTGGCATTTCTTGTACAAAGATTTCTGATGAAAACAAGCCATTGAGGCTTGCTGCCCACAGTACTGTGGTTATGGTACCAGCCATATATACACCAAGGATGGCGGGTTTGAACCTAGCCTGGGGCAGCTAAACAACAATGACAGTTGCAATAAAAAAACAGCTGGGCATTGTGGGGGGCACCTGTAGTCCCAGCTACTTGGGAGGCTAAGGCAAAAGAATCACTTAAGCCCAAGAGTTTGAGGTTGCTATGAGCTGTGACTTCATGGCACTCTACCCAGGGCAACATAGTGAGATTCTGTCCCCCCACCCTCCCCTCAAAAAAAAGAAAAGAAAAGAAAAGAAGCCATTGAGTTGTAAATCACTTTTCTTGATCTTTAAAAATAGCCTGCTTCGTTATTATTTATTTCTCAACTGGTGCCTTTCCAGCTGCCAATACCAATCAATCTCATGCTTATTTCCTCCTCATTTACTGTCATAGAGGAATGAATACCAATCTCCCATCTATGTATCTTCTACCATTCTGGTCAATATCCAAGTGGCTGATCTGTGGCATCAACTGACCTCTGTTCCATGACTCTATCGTAGCTCCCAGCTATACCACAGACTACACAAACTTTCCCCCATTTGATGTTTCATGTCAAATTCCCAGTCTCCCAATTGTTTCTTTTTCCTTGCAAATACTATTGAACACAGTAGGCAGTGCATACAGATTCACATGCTTGTGAAAATGTATGATAGAGGTGACATTTCAACACAGTAGGGGCAAAGTAGAGTATCCAATGAACAGTAATGGACAACTGGGTAGCCGTTAGTGGAACACGATATGGATTCTGTCAGTATGCATACCTAAATCAATTCCAGGCAGACTGAATGCTTAGATGTAAATAAATAATAACTTTTATAGGGAAAGCTAAGTGAATACTTTTGTGGATTATGAATGAACTGAAATAAGCCTCTCTAAGAATGCTTACTGAACCTAAAAGTCACATGGAAAAGATATATTTATAGTATATAAAAATTGAAGATCATACACAGTACAACAAAATCAAAAGACAGTATTGTGGAAATAACCACAAAACTTTTTTTTTTTTTTGAGACGGAGCCTCAAGCTATCCCCCTGGGTAGAGTGCCATGGCATCACAGCTCATAGCAACCTCCAACTCCTGGGCTCAAGCGAGTCTCCTGCCTCCGCCTCCCAAGTAGCTGGGACCACAG
>CAUYQV010007857.1:0-71837 GCA_963574575.1 Galagoides demidoff
AACCTCCAACTCCTGGGCTCAAGCGAGTCTCCTGCCTCCGCTTCCCAAGTAGCTGGGACCACAGGCGCCCGCCACAACGCCCAGCCATTTTTTGGTTGCAGCCGTCATTGTCGTTTGGTGGGCCCGGGCTGGAGATTTGAACCCGCCACCTTAGGTGTACGTGGCTGGCACCTTAGCCTATTGGGCCACAGGCACCAAGCCAAAAAAGTTGCTTTTCATTAAATCAGTTAGCAATTAATAATTCCTTCAAGGCTAAACACAGACTGTCTTCACAAAATCAAACTGTTTTAATCTAGTCCAATTGTTAGGCAAAAAACTTTACAGTGCAGACGTTTTGGGGGAAGCAATTGACCACATATAAAATACTGAGTGTTTTGAAAGCAAAGACAGCGGAGTGTTGAATTTTCTGTTGAGGTCAGCTCTCATCGTTTATTTGACGATTTCATTACTATCCTTCTGCAATTTCTTTTACAGAACGGTAATGAGAAGTTTTTTTGTTTCTTTTCATCACCTCCGTTAGAGACAAAATATGATTTCCCTTCACAAGTGATTCTTTAAAAATGTAAAATTCAAACAAACCATTCGTATCCTACCAGACTGTCGATACTAACCATCAGGAGAATTGGGATGGTGATCCCAGCACAGGCAGCAGCCTTTTTGGAAACATTGGCAGAGATGGCTTGAAAATTGTGAGCTTTGAGAGTATCTAAGAGGTAATGTCCTATGACAGGAAAGCCTGCTCAGAATCTTTTTGGAAAAATAAGCAAAGTCAAAGGCTATTACTATAAAATTTTAAGTCCCCATAGAAGGGTAACGTAAAACATCAAATCTTTTTTTTTTCTTTTAATTTCAGATTGATATGAGGGTACAAATGTTCAGGTTACATTGTTTTCATTTCTAAGGTAAGGTTCAAGTTACAGTTGAGCCCTTCACCCGGGCGTGTGCTATATACCCTTACAGTAGGTAAAACTTGCCAATCACCCTCCCTCCTCCCCTTTCCTTTTTCTCCCCTCCCCCTCCCTTCACTAGAATATGTTCATGTTTTCCATTTGTGTGGGTGTGTATTTGTTTATCTATTGATTTCATATTAGTATTGAATACATTGGATACTTGCTTTTCCATTCTTGTGATACTTTCCTGAGAAGAATGGGTTTCAACTCTATCCAGGTAAAATATCCAGTCTTATCCAACTTTTTACCAGTTAGTCACAGCCCTGTTAAGTGTTACTGGGATTATAAATTTGAGCAGTGTCATTAATCCTTTCCTCCAAGAAACACTGGGAGGCAATTCATATATTTCATATGTAATGCTGCAGACCACCATCCCAACCTATCTAACGGCATTGTCTCATAGCTTTCCCATCCCCTGAGAACCAGAGGGTCTCAGTGCTTTCCGGGTCCTCGATGCTGGCAGAATCAAGTGTTTTCTACATTGTCTCTCTTCCTAGTCTTTCTCCTCAGCAGACAGCAGTCAGCCCCTCTCAGGGCAAATTCAACTATCTCAGGAAGCGAGTAGTAACAAAAGTATCTCATTTGCCAACTTCTGCCCTCATTTGGTTTATTTTGAGCACTTTATTAAAAATAAGATGTATTATCACCTCTTCATTTATCTTTCCTATCCAGAAGGTTTGCCTGGAAGATTGATCTAATTCCAGACACTAAGGAAGTATCACTTTGCAGCCAATCGCTCCGGGTTTTCTGATATCCTAACCCAATGCTTTTAATAGAGATGTGTTTTCCAATGCAGACTTTCCAAATGCTATTTCCTACTAGTGTGCAGGGAGAGGCAAGGCTGACAATATTTCTACTCATCTTTTAAGTTACTGGAAGGTGATTCTATAGCATATGGCTGTTAAGTTTAACAAAAGTGGGGGAAGGAGAATGGAGGCCTGGCCATGAACATTCAGGAAGTTGGAACAGCGCCACCTGAAGGGAGCCAGGAGGCCAGCAGGCCGGATGTGCACAGATCCCTGGGAGGAAAAAGAAGCCAGAACAGCTTAAATGGTCAAAAAATCAAATGTAAAGTGAGCTGCAAGGGTCAGATCTGGATGGAAGCCCAAATTCTGAGTCTCCGCATCCGTCCGGGGATAAACTTGGCTCCCAATCAGGGCTGACAATTAGGCCGTACAGTTAATATTTTTACAGCTGTTTTATTAATAACACATACAGTGCATCCAGCCAGGATTTGTTGGAGACACCTCAGGAAAACGAATGATGTAAATAACAGATGGATGTAGAATATTCCTACAAACAGGCATAAAGATATTCCCTTCTTGTTTAAAAAGAATTTAAATAGACAGATTGTAGATAAACAGGCAGACAGAAAGGAGGAGAGAGAGGATTTATGGTATTTGAGGTAGTGGCTGCATGCATTCACGGGGCGGAAGACACGGGCATAAACATATACACTTTCTATATGGGAGGAGGCACTCCAGGCTTTGGCTTCTGGAAGAGAGAGTTCCACAGTTAAAGGGAGCCGAGCACCACAGCCTGGTGGCCCTCGGAAGCAGGTGTGCTGACATGGCTCCTCAAATTCCTGCTCTGATACACGTCCCAGGTCCAGAGGACACTCGTATGTATGCCTTGTCCAGGCACTCCTGACTCCAGACTCGCCCCATGGAGCGGCCGGGGCTCCTCTTGTCCTCTCTACATACGTCAGTCTCTTATCTGAAGACCTAATGCACCATTTCCAGTTTTACCTCAGAACTAGGACCAGTGATATTTCAATCTGAAAAGAGAAATTAAAAATTCAGGATCTTGGTGTCTTTTGTTCTCACTCCTACTATTTTTTTTGTACTGCTTTTTCATGTGCCTGCTGCACTGTGCTCCTACCATACTTCGCAACCAGATGGCTTAGGAACGAAGAACAAAGGCCACTAAAAAGTGGGTGGGGAGAAAAGGAGAAAGAAGCAGAGGACTGAAAGTCAAGGCAAAATCAGGGATCAGAGCAAAGCTCAATGGCTTTCATCACCAATAACTTTGCGTTGAATCAGGAGCCTAGGACAGACGCTCTTCTCAAGGGTATTTCACCCACTGTGGGCGTGGTGTGCATGCGTTATGGTGTTTGTGTCTATACCACACACACACACACACAAAACACACACACGTCCCAGTCTCTTTTTGTTTTTATCAGTGATAGGGATTAAAGCCAGGCTCCTATATTCTTTGATGCATCCCTCTGTTTCTTGACACAGGTCCAAAGTGGCACGAGTTGTCTTTACCCAGAGGGAGAATTGCTGAGCAGAGAAGCAGGCTGGGAAGGAGAGCCTCTTCTCCCAGGGAGAAAACTGTTGAATCCGAAGGGCTCAGGGATTGCAAGACCTGCAACTTTACAGCTGGGTGACCTTGGACAAGTCACCTCCTTTCTGTCTTAGTTCCTTCTTAGGGAATATCTATTTTGAAAAGATGTTGCAAGTGTTAAATAGAACAGGACCTTGTAAACTGGAAAGCACTCCATGAAAAAAATCTTGGTTAGCCTGGAGTATGACAACCTTTCCCCCAACTGAGAATGTGGCCAAGAGTTGTCTTCAACACTTTTGTATGACACCCCCCGCCCCGCTAGTTTTCATACTATTAGACCCCTACCTAAGCCTGCCTCTCCAGACTGCTCCCCAAGCTATGAATCTTTCCCACGATGCCCAATTGAACTACTGTTTGAGTATCATTCGAATTTTGTTAGATTATAGGATGACCAAATGGTTACTTAGGCTATTTAATTACTTTGTAAACCATAGAATGGTTTTATATTTAATTAGGAATGTCTACAAATACAAAGCCATTAAGCAAAAGGAATGACTATCTAAGGGTGATATTTCTTGCAGATTGATGGAACTCAATAACTTGAGAAGGGACATACTTGCTTTTCTCCTAGTCAGGGTTGCACACAGAGACCTGTTCTGACTCTTTGTGAGGCTAAGCCACCACTCATGCATTCATGGGAATATTAACCAAGAGAGAAGAAAACATCACACAGGCTCACAACTGCTTCTGCTGAAGCCTTACTTGTATCACACATCCTTCAGTTGGGCTAAAGTTTTCTGCTCACTGCAATGTGCATAGTTATATATATTCCTCTTCCTAGCCTAGGTAGGGTGGGGACGCTTGTGAAAATGGCAAGGCTTGATATTTTCATTTCATATGAAACCACATCTACGGATTTTGCCTTCACTGATTCTCACAAGAACGCTGGGAGATGGTGAAGGAAATGCAAGTCACAGATGATACAATGAAATGCAGAGGAATGAAGTGACCCTTCATCTCCCAGAGCTGGGCGGCCTTTGGCCGTGTACACTGCACCTTCCCCTCATCAAATGGAAGGAGGGTGGTGGGTCATCATCCCTCATATGAGAATTCAGGCAAAAGACCTGTGGCCATCTGTACCGTGGACCCAGTTGCTAACTGATGCTCAGAATCTCACATGTTTGGCAGCAAATCATAAGAAAAATTAAAGACTTGGGAGTCAGCCTATAAGTTTCAAATCTTGGCTCTCCTGCCAACTATATGTTCTGAACCTCTCCCAAGATTGCTTAATTTCCTCAGTCCTTGTAAAGCAACATCATGATTACCTAACACATAGAGTTGTTGGGAGTGTTCGGTGAGATGATGCATGAACAGCAATTGACACGGTGCCTGGAATTTCAGTCAGTGCTAAAAAATGTTACATGTTCTAATAGCATTATCATCAGGGCTTAGTGAGATGTCCCTTCTAGCTCTTAGAATCATGGAATATTAGAGTGGGACAGAAACTTAGAGGAAGGACTTTCAAACCTCTTGACAAAAATCCTTGGTAAGAAATACCTTTTTTTTTTTTTTTTTTGCATAGTACAAAAATAAATGTTAGGTTGCCATTAAAATGGGGGGGGGGAGTTATTTTTATATTTTTCAGAAAGCCCTAAACCCTGAGGCCTGTTTGTAATTCCTCCTGATGGCTGCCTTTTTATAGTGTTTATTTTTTGATTTTAAGAAGCATGGAATAAAGGAATCATGTAGAGATACTTGCCGACTGAAACAGAAATTTTATAAAACAAGACCTACATTTACTAGCTCCAGTCGGCTCTGAAATTTTCTCTTTGGTCTGATTCTATTTTGTATGTTGGTGTGACCCACTAAATTGTTTATGAAACCTCCCAATGAGTCACTGCTAATGGTTTAGCACAGCATTTTTTTTTTTTTATAGATTAAGAAGGAAGGCTTAATGTCGTTTGTCTAATATTCCTTGTGTGACCAGGAGTAGCACTTGGCCCTGGACCCAGGTCCCTGGGCCCCCAATCCTGAGACATCCACAGTTGCTAACGGCCACCAAGCCACAAGGCCTTGCTGTTGCTGCTTTTACGTCCTGAAGTCTGGAGAAAGGGCTTCTCCACGATTCCCTGCCACTCAAAGTATCCAAACAGACGTGTACAGGTCACTGTGACACACTTGACAATTTCCTGAACCTTAAGAAAGATCTGTTTTTCTCGCTGCATTGGCAACACAGTTGGAAAGTTACTTGAATGTTTTCAAAAATTGTTTATAGATTTGAAAACTGTTTGGGGTTGCAATTGCTTCTGTTGTTTGCCTCTTTGTATCATCTCGTTTTTCAAAATTTAATAAACACTTTGCAGAGGAGCAAAATAATTGGTCCCACACTTGTGGGTTCCCAGATTTGTTTTACATGTGTACACAATACGGACTAACTCAAAACACGCGCAAGCCCAGCACATCAAGTCATCTCTGGTGCTGAAGAGGAGTGAGCACCCACAGCCCCAGGCTCCATCACTCCCTGGGCCTCCCACCACAGTGCCTGGGGGCCAGATTGCAGCCCCAGTGACGCATGTGGCACCATCACAACTCACAGCCGGAAGCTGCTGTGACAGGCAACCCTGGAGGGCTGAAACACAGTCTGGGGTCCTTTAGTGTTGGAGGATTTGCCCAATTCATGACACTGAAATTAGCAGCAGCCACTGTAGGAAGCCATGGGAGGCACTGGAATCTCTGCTCAGCACCTGTCTCTCGCGAGGGGCCAGGCCCCTGTCCGGGAAGGACTGCTAAGTGAAGGACTGCTAAGGGGCTCCGTCTTGGGCACTTTGTAAAGCAGGTGGAGATCGGCTGAGCTCTTTCCCTTCTCTGACTGGCACCCTCAGGACCTTCCTCCTCGGTGGGCAAGGAATCTGGGTCACATAGGCTCCGAATTTGGATGCACCTGAGATCTGCTATGAAAATTAGTCAGATATTCATGACCAAGATCATTGTGAACCATACAAGCTCATTGTTCATAGGAAGAGGGTTGAAGGACATGTGGGTTTTCCTTTACTCCCAAATCCTGTGTGGGTTGTTCTCTGCAGAAATTGATGATTTTCTCTCAGATTATTTACTTCTTAATGGTCTAGAATGGTGAAATTCATGAGATGATTTCCAAACAGCCCTCCACTTCCAGCCGACCCACTTCATCACAGCGATTTGCACCTCATAAGGCCTGCTAAACTTGAAGCCACTTTCTTTGCCTTTACTTTCCCATGAAGAAGAAAACTGGCAGAGAAGGTTTTCTGAGAATATCAGCAGACCTCAAAGTGGCAACCGTCTGGTCCACAGAGAAGTAAAGAAACCTAAGCGGCCAGATGACATGTATAGGACCAGCGTGGGCAAGGAATCTGGGTCACATAGGCTCCGAATTTGGATGCACCTGAGATCTGCTATGAGAACTAGTCAGATATTCATGACCAAGATCATTCATTCATCCATACACTGACTTATCAGACTGTTCACCTAGCAGTAAAGTTGAAGTCTTCACTGTCCTTAACACGGACTCAGATCCAGGTTGATACTGATGACATGGATTGGAATGTGGTATTTCAAGTTCACCTGGGGACGGACATCAGATGACTTTGCCACAGAGCAAGGGTGCAGAAATCCTACTTCTCTTGCTCACGGTATACATTTAGTTGTCCATAGGGATCATAGCAGAAGGTATTGTCTTCATCTCATTCTATGCTGCAAGGTTTCGTATCATTGGCTATAAGTTTGAGGCTGCTGTTCTCATCTACCTCCTGAACAGTTTCAAATGAAGATGACAGCAATTCAGTTATGAATTACAATACCCAGAATGTTCTATTTCAGGCATGATTAGACAATCTGACCCCAGACTTCTAGTAATGTAAAAATAGCCAAATTGGCTTAACTGTTTATTTTCCCCAGTCACTACCTGGTTGATTATCTTAAACAGTAGCCACAGGTATGTCAGTAGAGGCTGTGTGAATAGTGCTTGCGCAACACTGCCGAGTCCTTTCTCCCCTCTCACTGTGAGTGACTAAGTGGTAGTTTCTCATTCCAAACCTGACCTCTATAATCTGGTCTGTGATTCTGGGACTGAGACTCTGAAAGTTGCATTTTTCCTTTATTTGTAGTAGGCTCAGCTAATAAGAGACACTAGAAGAAGGAAGATGGGGTGGAGGGAAAAGCGCCTTCCTTTTGGATCTATGCTGTTTTGACAGAATTGCCCCAGGAGTGGCACCTTGCTCAGGCTCCTTCGGCATTTAGGACCAGGTTCATCATACCCCCAGGCACGGCAGTACACAGGCAGTCCCTTCCCCTCAAATGTCTGCACCCATATCTGCGTGCCCCTCTTCTGAACTGCAAGATTGCCCTTTGTTCTTGAAGTTTCTAAAGTCCTTTATTAAATTTCCCAGATGAAATTCCTAATGTGATCCTGTTTTTCTCATGGACCCTGATGGTACAGTACTCAATCCAGATGTAGTCTCTGAAAAGAGCCCCTCCAAGATGGAGTTTGATATGGGTTTTGTGATACCTCTAGGCTTGAGGGCAATGCAGTCACCCCACTCATGCTAATGAAATGCTAGTATCTCTTGGCATGCAGCAGCATCTCAAATAACAAATAGCTAATTGTGATAAAGTGCCTACTGAGCCTGTGTCTTAGGAGACCAGATAGCTGCTGAACTTGGCCTTCATGGTAGTGATGGGATGGTAGTGGATAATTTCAAGGATGGTGAGTTGTGAGAGTTGCTTTGAATGGATTGAGAGGCTTGAGGGGGACAGTGACAAGTTCAGAGCTTTAAACCCTCAGGTCGAATTACAGCAAGAGAACTAGCAAGCGTTGGCTATGGTAGCCCCTAAAGATTCTCTTCTTGGAACCACAGAGCTGACTTTATTGAAAATCAGAGTCAGAATTTTATTGTGTAGATTACAAAATCACATGGGATTGCCAAGCTTCTTATATAAAATGCAAGACATTGACTTGGAAGAAGTGTGACCCTGAAACGCTGAATGGTGCAGTTGGGTCAATCACGTAATCACGTCAAAGCTGAGAACCTTGAATCCCCAGATAGCTGTGAGCCTCTCTTTTCAGCAGAAGCAGCTCCTTTGCTTGGGTTTGAAAAGATTCATCTCCTTTACTTGAAGACCCTGCAATAACCTTGTCTGTGGTAGCCGCCTTGTAAAAGAATGCCTGTTCTCTTTAACCTTAACCCCAACTACCACTTACTGTCCCTAGAATCGGAACCAGAGTCATAACTTAGCAGGTACCAAGGGTACAAAATCTGATCTGGGAGGAGCCAGCTTACACTAAACAAGCGGGGAAAAAAGTAAGACTTTGTTAATTTATAAGGACAGAAACCTAAGATATGTGTGGGAATGATTTCTCAGGGTGTTAGGCCAAAGATTGTGGAATGTAATATTGGACTGGACTGAAGTTAGTGATACGGATCAGCTTAATGGAGATTCTGGATTTGCCGTAATTGCCCGCTTTCTTCTAACTTCACGCCTATATCCCAATTTTTCCAGCTGCCACCTCTATCCTGTCTTGTTCCTCAACTTAATCCAAGATGATCTACCCTACTCTTGTTTTATTTCTTCTATTTTACCATCTCCTTATTCATTTCTCTTTCTCTTCCTCCTTCCTTCCCCTCTCCTTCTCTCTCAAGAAGAAGAACAGTAAGAATAGTACCAGTGATGGATCTGTAACAATGGAAAGAAAATTTACAAATTTTAAAGAGAAACCAAAATCTGAGTCTATGAGATCAAGTTCCAAGTGTGTTCATGTGCCCTAATCTCCCCTTCACATTTTCCACCACACTTTCCATTCACTTCCTTGCTCTCATCTCATTAGGAGCTTAGGTCTAGTTAGGATCTTATGCAAATAGAACCATGGAGGCCTAGAGATGTGGAATCATCTGCTGACATTTCCACTGTTTCACATGGTACTTACCATGCTTCGACTTATCATTACAAATCTCTAACATGTTTTTACATCAATGGTTATGATTTTCATTTATATAGTTATTTGTCTTAAATAACCAGAAACAGATTTATGATTTTTGTAGCATCACTTAAGAGAAAATAAATTCAAAGTAGCAAATAACCAACTTCAAAAGGAATTGTGAAAACGAGCCCATTTTTAAGCAAAGTATTGCTTAGTTAATTCTTCATATAAGAATCAAGGAAGGAAACCAGTCATTAGACTAACTGGTTAAAGTCATAGACTCTTGGGTCAGACTGCCTGGGTTTGGATCCTAGCCCTGCCACTTCCTAGCTGTGAGATTTTGAGACTGAGGCAAAAGGATTGCTTGAACCTGGGAGTTCGTAGCAAGCCTAGGTAACATAGTAAGAGCTCATCGCTAAAAAAAGAAAAAAAAAAATTTAAAGGAGAATAGTCTGTGGCACTCAGTAATCTAAATTTGTGTAAGTATGATTGTTAACAGCCTTCTGAGGTAATTTTGTACAACAATTTTATAGATGGGAAACTAAAACTTGAAGGTATCAACTAACGCTCCCTCAGCTTGGCTGGTAAATGAAAGAGCTACGATTTTGAACCACATCCTGTAGATTCTAAAGTCTATGCCCCGTCTGTTATGCCATGTGGCTTCCCTTTTAATAATCAAACATACAGAAATACAGGCACCACATCATAAAACCCACAGACTAAATAAGTTCTAATATATAAGAGTCTCATTCATAGGTGTGGCTTTTTTTTAAATTTGGAAGGCATTTTTTAATTACTAATGGTATAAATGGAATTAAACTGTTTAGGCAGAAAAAATGGTTGTGTTATTGACTGTATATAGAAAACGGAAGAGAAAGTTAACAAAACAGCTCCTCCTTGGAGGGTGACCCTCAAAAATGAGCCACAAAGGAGGAATCACATCATTTTCGACTTATAAACTCAGAAACAGTCACTTGTTGATGTTGTAGTCTCTGCCATTTCATCTTATGTTTGGGGGAAAGAGGAAAAAACTCCATCAATGCATCTTCCAAAAAGAAGCCTTTCAATGTTATGAATTTTTAATTTTTTTCCATTTAGTTGATTCTCTTGCTGAGAAAAGTGACTGCCAAAGAACTAGGCCTGGTATGAGCAATAAACATCAACAGTATCTGCCACATTAATAATTTAAACATAAATAACCAAACAAAACGATCTGGCAGGTCCACAGGTGAATCAGAGAACTGAAAAAATCCTCGTATGTTTACCACACTGATCCTAGTATTTTCACCAGGATACAGCCCTACCTAAGAGGTCAATAGGCTACATATGACGCATAGTATCAACGATAAGGCCCTCTCTGTAAAGTGGCTCTATCCCATCTTCTCTGAGCTGATGTTGGCTGTGTATTTTTGATTGATTCTGACTGATCAGTCTCTATGCCTTATTTTTTTTTAACTAATTATTTTAAATACCATTGAATTTGTTCTCTGTTGCTGCAGTAAACCATTGTCACAAGCTTGGTGGGTCAAAACAACGCAAATGTATTGTTTTACAGTTCTGTACATTAGAAGGCTAACACAGATTTCCCTGGGCTAACATCCAGTCTGAGCAGAGCTAGGCTACCTTGTAGAGGCTGAAGGGAAGAAGTAACGGTTTGCCCTTTTCAACTTTCTTGGCTTGTGGTCCCAAGGCTCCATTCCTCCATCTTCAAAGCCAGCAACAGTAGATAGAGTCCTCCTCACATCACATCACTCCAGACTTCTCTTTTGCCTTACTTGTCTATTTATATGCATCTTTGCATCACACTGGGCCCACCAAGACAAGCCAGGATAATCTCTCTGTTTGAAGGTCATCTAGTTAGTAACCTTAATCCCATCTGCAACCTTATTCTTTGCTACATGTCCTAACAGAAAACCTGGATATGAGGAAATGAACCCTGTTTGGGACCATTATTCTGTCTACAACAACTCTTCATGAAATAGTCCCTAGATATTTTCTACTGATCTCCCAAATGTGCCTTTTGCTTAAATTAAGCTGAACGCTTTGCTGACCCTCAAGGAAATGCTTTTCTCTATTTCTGTGTCTTTTCTACTTTGCTTCTTTTTTCTACATAAGCCCTTTCCCTTTCCTTCAAATCTTGCCCATCCTTCCAGGTCCAGCTTAAATTTCATCTCCCACACACACCTTTTCCCATTTCAGAGTGTTCATCTTGGTTCTGGACTTTTTTCCCCCTTTATTTTCTTATCTTCTGTTAGAATTCTTTTACATTGACCCACACAAAGTTGCCGATAGTTTTCCCTTACAAAAAGAGAAATTGCATATGACTTAACCTAACATAGAGGCACCCGCTTTATACCATTTACTTGTTACTGAATTATTTTATTTCTTTTTATATTTTCTTTCTCTTCATGTTTGAACTGCAATCTCCTTGAAACCAGACTATATCTTATATGTTTTTGGAATTACCTTCTCTTCTAACTTGCTCAAAGGGTAGTGGTTCATTCAGTGTTGACATAGCTGAGCAATACCTTACCTATTATGGTTATTTCATTTCAAGCTGTGGAATCACAATCTGTCCAATTTAAGCGAAAAAAAAAATCAATTTACTAGAAAGATAGTGAATTCAAAACTCACAAAATTAAAGGAACAATCGACTATTAAGCAGTAAAGAGCTAAAATTAGTTTCAGAGATGCACACAGTATTGGTGATGTGACAGGTGAGTCAATGCCAGGGATTTTGTCCTATGACAAAATCCTAGAAGAGAGATTATCCTGGCTTAGGCCAGTGATGTCCCTTACTTTGGGGATGGAAGATGTACCTAATAAGGACATTTTGACTGACAGTCTCTTAGAGGGATCACATGAAATATAGAAAGAATGGTTTCCCAAAAGTCAGGTAGCATGTGCCTATCAAAGAAAGAATGTAGAGTTACAAATTGACCAATGGAGAGGAATAAAATCTAAAAGGAGACTTCTATGCCAATTGGCATTGTCCATAAAAAGTCGGTAAAGGCAATAGAAAAAAAGTATAAACTAAACAAGTCTACATTATAGCACTGAATGGTTAAAACAATACAAAGCCAATAGCTAATATTTATTGAGCATATATATTGATATTATAATTCTGGCACTGTGCTAAAATGGGGCATATACTTTCTTATTTACCCCTCATTCAATGAGGAAGAAAGTGAGGCATAGAGAAGTTATGCTACTTGCCCACATTTTATAGGTATTAACTGCAAAGGAGAAGCAGTAATGAGGTGAAGCAGAACAAGTGCAAAGGGGGAGCTGCATCTGTGCTACTGTCACATCAATGTGACCTTGAGATGACCTTGAGAGACAGAGTTAGGGAAGTAAACTTCAGTTGCTTATTCATGTGCCCAGGCACTGTGTCAGCCATGCTGGCAGCCAGTAGGAGCACAGGAAAGAATACCTACTTCCTGAGGGGGAAGACAGACACCTGGGCAGGTGGTTCCAGTGGAATGCAAAGAGCTCTACAGCAGCAATCCCCAGAATGTGCAGAAGTTACTCACAGTTGCATATGACTCAGCAATGAGAGGAAGCAGAAGAGTGGGAGAGTTTCCCAAGAGGAGGTAGGTCCTGCAAAGTATATAGCAAAGAGTCATGGTCAAGAAGGCAAACCTAAGGAAATGCATCTAGATGAGAGAGAACCATCCAGAACATTTAGGGAGCTGCATGCAGTGTGCTTTGATGGAAGAATGCAAATTATGAATTTGGGGATGAGATGGATGGAACATGAGAATGGTTGTGTAGGTTAGGACCAATTTTGGAGGGGAGACTTTGGACACCAAGGAAGCCATCTGCTTCTTAAACTGCAAACAATGGAGGGGCCCCAGACATGTTAAGGACAAGATCAGATTTGCTTGGTATAGATAGAGTGAAGGTTGAATGGAATTTGGGGGTGACTTCCTGTTTTCAGATTTATGTAACTGGGCAAATGAGGTGCCATTTAAACCAGGACTAGATTCTAGAAGGAGAAACAGATTTGAGAGGAAAAAATGAGTTTGGTTTGGAAACCTAATGGCAATATCCAACAAACCCCTGAAAATGTAGCATGGAACCCAGAAGGCATCAACTCATGGGGAACAAGAACTCACAAGGCCTGGGAAGATTAGAGATGGGGTAGAGGGTGAGGTCATGTGCAGACAGAAAAGCGAGAAGCAGGCTAAGAAGAGAAACTCTGCAGGAACCAACATTTTAAAGGTAGGAAGAGAAAGATAAACCAGGCAAGAAGGCTCAGGAGGAATCAAGATTTTAAGTTAAGAGAAATACAAAGAGAAATTATCATGAACAAAGTGAGAGAAAATGTCAAGAATGCACATTGCTGCTCACCCTCCAAGGAAGAGAACTCAGTGTTTCCCATGGGATTTGGCCATGAGGAGGGTATCTGCCTAGACTTGGGGGCCATGGTGAAGTCCAACTGCAGAAAGTTGAGTAGAAAGGGCAGCTGAAGAACTAGAGACTGTGACAGTGTTTTGATAAAAATAAAAAAGAGATACAGGCCGTGATGGACTGATGATGAAATGGAGTTTGTAGTGTACGAGAGGGAGAGAAAGGAGCTCAGGAGAGAGAGATTGGGATGTGAATGAAGCCAGGAGTTGCTATCCCAGTCGGAAGGAACAGAGGTGGAGTTTAGGGCTGCAAGAGGTGGGGCAACTCTTTCCTGGAAACAGGGATATTCAATTTAGCATCCCCATTGTTCTTTTTCCACCTCTCTTTTCCTGAACTTTTCTAGTCTTTTAAGATTCAGTCCTAATGTGGGAATTTGTAATCTGTGTGCAAAGTAGCTGGCCCTGTGCTGGTTACCTAATGGAAATTTGTTTGACTCTTCCCTCCTTTTCTTTCCTGTGTGGGGTGGACTACTCTTCCTTTCCATTTTCCCTCTCCTCATGAAGGGGAAGACCGGCCCCAGAATTAGATGAACATATCAAATAGCCATTGCACGTTGACTATAAAAAAAGTGGGGGCTTAACAAAAAGTTGGCATTTGAATTCCATCTAAGGACAATGAACTTCCTATTGGAAGCATCCTCATCATGGGCTATGCAGAGTTAGCCTGGTCACCAGATACTCCCATGGTCTCTCCATAACCCTGCTGTTTCAGGTCACAAGTGAACTCTGTGTGGGTGGAATGCAAAGCTCTAGCCAGAAAGGGCTAATGTGAGTAGCAGGCCAGCCGCTGATGAAATAAACAAGGACTGTAATTCCGCGTGGGTCTGCTCCATTAGCGTCGCTCCAATCCCAGGTGATGGCGACAGGAGCAGACCACAGGAAGCTAAGAAGAAACCAGAGAACAGAGACGTGGAGAGGCCATAGCAGGTGAACAAACGTAGGATTTCCCAAAGAACATTGGTCCAGGAAAATGATCTGTGGAAAGTGTTCTGTGGTCAGAGAAATTCAAGGAACATGATGTGTGTTACAATACACATTGTTGTATCAAAGGTAACATGCAAAAGGAAAATTCATTTTTAAAACCAAGCATTTTCACGATGTTTTTGACCATGACTCCATTTTTGGAGCCACGTATTTTTGAGCCACATTTTTTAGAGCTGTGTCCTGAGAACAGATCTGACCATCCTGATGTTATCATGCAAAAAAATTTTCTTGAATTCGTTTAGGAATTGGATTCCCATCATAATTCAAGTAGATATTATTGCAACTGATCTGAAATCAAGAAAATTTACAAATGGGAAGGACAGATTTAACAGATTAAATTCCTCTTGCGTTGAAGAAAGATGTTTTTTAAGGCTAGTTTTGGAAGACAGTGAGTGTTACTTGAATGTTCTATTTGATTTAGTATGCAGTAGTCATAAATTACTATCTTTTTCTGTTGTCCTAAATATATTCCATGGTATTTTTTTATAATTAATATGCAAATAGATGTATAGTTTATAATTAATTTCAACTGGGCACGGTGAAAAACTTGAAAACCTCAGCATGGAGGCATCTTTTTTGGTAGAAGTTCAATGAAATCCCCAAATGTCTTTGTTTTTGCAATCCATAATTTGCAGATTATTAATACAATAAATCCTTGTTGTCTGTGAGAGTTGGCATCATACCCACGAACTCCTGTGTAGAAAGCCCACAAACTAAAACTCCAAATGGAAAGGGAAAAAAAAAGCCACGTGGTTTCTGTGTACACTCATTACCTGCTTCTGAAACCATAATATCTCCGCCTTTTATAGATCTTATAACAGTCTCTGCAGGAAGCAGCTGCAGTCATTAGCCGTGGGACAGACTAAACACACAATCTGCGGGGAAGGAGGCCTGAACTGGCTCGGTCTTTTGGACCCTCAATCTCAGGCATTGCAAAGCACCATCAACTGTACCTTTTGTGTGTGTATTAAAAAAAAAAAAAAACAACCCATAAAGTATTATGTTTTATAATTTAAAGGGATTTGAGAAATTAAAGAATCCAAACCCTCCTTCTTGCTGCCTTCTTTGGTGTAAGTCTTGCCCAAGATCACAGGTCTAGTGAGCGACAGAGCTAGGCTTCTACACCAATTCTGCTTTCTGGGCCTATGTTCTTTCCAGTCCCCTGCCAGGGGAGGAACAGTGGCAGGATTTGGGGGTATTCACCCATATACATCATGCCACTGATCTTTAAATCTGGACATGTAACTAGAACCCTAGTGACTCCTAATCCAGGATTCCTCCCATCACACCCTTCTGAGAAAAGCACTAACATGGAGAGATACATTCCAAAATCTCAGTTCCATATAGCAGAATGTCCTCATTTTGAAATGCACCCAAGTGATCACAAATGCAGCAGGACCCTTTGGGGTTAAAGCATTGTTAAAACCAAACACTTGGTGACACGAGTCATTGTAGCTTAAGGAGTTAGGGTTCACCTTTTTGAGAGCTCTTTGGTGCCAACCCAGAACCAATATCCCCAGCGTCGCTGGAGGGAATGATGGCGCCCTGCATTTCAGAGAAGATTTAAAACCAGGATCCTAACTGCTCATCATCATTAAAAATCTCCAGGCAGTTTTCATAAGAGCAAGGGGGTGGTTGCCTGAGGTTTTGGCTGACAGTCAACCCAACTAATTACATTCTGTCTACTGTGTCCTCCTGCAGTTTCAATTGGATGTGTTATTTTTTTTTATTTCCTGTCCTGATCTGAATGTAGGGTTGCTATGTGTTCTTAAGCAGATGCTGCTGTTCTTGCTGGTAGGAGAGGCTTTTCAGATTTGTTTTTTCTCGCAGAAAGTTTTAGAGACTTTAACTAAAAGAATTCTCCTCAATGTTCCTAAGATCCTGGCACCAGATAAATTTTAAATGCAAAGTTGAAAGGGAGCAGGCTGTGTATGTTGCTATTTTCTTTCATCAAGTATTGACATGAGTGGACGTGCTTAACCCCAAGGTGATAATGTGCTACTTATAGACAGGTCACAGCAATATCCCTTAGCATTCTCTTCTCTTCTTACTGATTGTAAATTTTCCTATTGCTCCTCTTAGTAATGGATTTCATGGACAACTCGCACATATTGTGGCACGGTTGCAATAAGAATAACTGAAGTTAGTTTTACATATCTATCAATCATCTAATTGTCTATCATCTATCTATTATCTACCTATCATCCCTTTATCTACCTATATGTCTATCTATCATCTACCTCCCTATTATCTCTCTCTCTGTCTATCATCTATCTATCTTGCTGTAAGTCAAATTAAGAGAAAGAAGAGAAAATTGTTAAAATCCCGGTCTTTTCTGGCGGAACTCCTCTGTGAACTCCACCAGATACGGCCATCAGTAGAGTAGGAAAGAGTTCTTCTGTAGGAAGTCGGGACTCTGGAGATATGAGCTCCATTCCTTCTTTCCCGCCACCTTGACTCAGCTCTGTAACCTCCCATGTGTTCTCACCTCACTGGGACCCACAGTGAGAACAGTGATGAGTGTTTCCAAGGACTTCTGGCATCTCTGCTTTTATAGACCTTCTTCCATGTTTGAGAGAGAGAAACTGAGGGAGTGGACATAAAAAGGCTAAAATAAAATGTAATGATGGAATTGTTTTTGCCCCCCAAATTATCAAAAATTATCATATTTTTCAGTTAACCAGATTAAAATCACTGGCTAACATTTTGAAAGGCTTATACTATAGACGTCAGGCATGGACATCGCAGATTTACTCATATTAACTGTGTTGAGTGTCACTATGGCCTTTGTTAGTATTCTTGTTAGCATCACTTTAGAGATGAAGAAACAGAGGCATAAAAAGTGTGATGAGCCCAAGTAGGAAGAGAGGGCCAGATTCACAGCCAGGCAGTCCAGTTTAGGGCTTCACGCTCTTCCCCATCCTGTAATGCTGCCTCCACGGGGGACAGGCACTTTATAACACTCATCTTTTCTCAAACATTCATTATTAACATAGGCATAAAAAACGCAGTCTGTTTCAAACTTCATTCTCAAGTAAGGAGGAAAGAGAGGAAACTGAAATCGTCTTCTGCAAGTTAAACTATAAGTTTACCTTGAAGAATCAAAACAAAGTTATTCAATGTTGTTTGAAAGAACAAGAAAAAGAAGATGTCCTAATTTGCTCTTTGGTCTTGTGTGAACCTGGTCTTTTTAGTCACTTTCCTACTTTTTAGCCTGACATTGGTCAAGACGTGGGGCTTCTTTGCCTTTTGTGCTCACATTTGCTCTGCTCCTGGGTGAGATCCCAGAAGAGAATGAACTATCTGAAGGATAGTTTATCTTAAGAAAAAACAAAGCCATCAGAAAGGGTTTGGTTAACTAGGGAAATGTTGGAAGTGTGTCCTTGAGCCCAATATGTGTGTCACCAGCACCAAAGCCAGAAGGAAGACTCTTGTGGGACAGAAAAATATTTGGTTGTTGCCAGTGGTAAGTGTGTCCCTGTCAAGGATTCTTGGCTTGCGAGCAGTCCAGCTTCAGACCGTATCTCTGTATCCTTCCGTGCTTCTTCTAAGCCCATCAAACTCCCTCCCAATGGCCACCTGTCCTGTCATATCAATGCCTATGGGGGATACGGTGCTGTCCTGCCAGCTCTCCCCTGCTTTTTACACACCAATTATTGGCATTTTGACTGGACTGGTTTTAAGCACCGTGACCATGAGGGTCTGTCCGGCACAACACTCCCTATCAGTGTTGATGATTGCAAAGCTCATCTCCTGAGCCCCAGTGTGAAAGACCCAAGTCTCTGATGCCAATGCTCCCTCTTGTTATCACTCAAAAGTTTCTTTGGTATCTCTTATTGACACGTCTCTATGTCTTGGACACTGCATCCACATATTCTTTAAAAATACCTTGCCTATGCCTTGAAGTTTTCTATGACTCCCAATGGAAAGTTCCAACAGGTGTGATTCTCAATCTCAGCCTCATGCCTTCGGTGCCAAAAGCTGCCCTTTTTGGTAAGGGATGAGTCTAGTAAGGCACATTTAGTCCCCTGGGTACATATTGATGTTTATATTCACATGTGTGCCTCCACTGGCAAGACAAAAAGAAATATAAAATAGGAAATTGCAGCAAAACTAGAAGTGCAGAATTTGTATTTATCAGAATGTGATAAATGTCAGGATAAAAGCCTCTCAAGAGAACAAACAGTCTCCTCGAGCATTCCTGCCAGGGCTATTATGAACAGACACTGCCAGGCCGTGTGTGAGGCAGAGCACACTCCCCTGTGCCTCCTCTTTGGCTGAACATCTCTAGTGATTTAAAATTCAGACATCGTGACACCAGGGACAAAAGAATCTCTAGAAAGACATCCTCAGTGCATTTGAGATATTTCCAGTTCATTGTAAAGAAGGAAATGAATAGGTGGCAATTAAAACCAAACTTTATATATCCCAGCTATTGTGTGAAGTATGTGCAGAATTGTGATCAAAGAAAAGACAAAAAGAAAAAAAAAATAGAAGAAGAAAAAAAAAAACCCGCTTGAGTTGTAATATGTATCTTAAGAAAAAGATGTGTTTTGAAGTAATTGACATTTCAAGACTTCGCAGGAATAATTAGTCTTGATGTCACCTCTATTTAAATCAATCTTAGTACAAATCAGAAATTAAAATGTTAACCAACTAGCTTGATTGTCTGTTTTGAGCTAAGCACTAAGTATTTTAAAGTGAAATCTGAGTATCCAGCATTGTGCTGGTGGGTAGGTAGGATACAAGGATTGTCTCTGCCTGCAAATTCTTACAAGCTAATAAAATAGGTAAGGTATAGAAATAGCTAGAAAGTGCCACTTCTATATCCAGTATCAGGTTACACTGGTGATTCTCAGTCAGGGGCATTTGGCTATATCTAGGGCCATGTGGGGTTGTTTCCGTCAAGGGTGTGCAACTGGCATCTAATGGGTAGAAGCCAGGGGTGCTAAACATCCTGCAAAGCACAGGACAACACTCACGGCAAAGAATTATGTGACCACAAGTGTTTGTAGGGCAGAGGCCACGTGCACACACTCTACACTACTCTGGCATTGTTTTAGACTAGAGAAACTCAGCACAAAACTATTGTCCCCAGAAAGGGAGACCTGAGCTGGGGTGTGAAGACTGGGAGGACTGAAGCTCCCAGTGCTTGTGCGGGCCAGGAAACACCCTCATTTCACCACCAGAATTGTCAGCAGTTGCCTCACTCACCCCACCCAGTCGTCTGCTGAGCCTCCCCTCCCACTGTGCAGCATCACCCACATTGGCTAACACTTAATGAAGTCCTACATCACACACCAGGTAGATAACAGAGCTGGATTTTAAACCTGGGTAGTTTACCTTCGGCAACTGTCCTATACTACCTTTCTGTCCGATGACTTTTACGAGGCAGCGGTGATCAAATTTCCTTCAGATTCCTTTCATAATAAAGTATGTGCTCACAGAAACCCATACTCGGAGTTACACAGGTGGGTAGCAAATGCACCTGGAAAATCCCAAGAGTGTAGACTTGTACACACCACAGGGTCTCTTTTGGCTCCACAGTGTCTCCCTCGCAACCCCAAGAGAAATTGGTGGGTCAGTGGGGGCCTCTTCTCTCTCTATTTCTGAGCAATATCCTTGATAGAGGGAATTGTGCTAGTACGTTTAGGATCACATCCCCCTGTAGTTGAAATACAGTGAATCTCAGAATGTGAAAATAAATTACATACTATAGCACAATGGAATCATTTCCAAGTAGTTAATTAAAGTAGACTTAAGTGGAAAATATCCACATTATAGTCTATGTTAAAAATGAAAACCACTGTACATCACTGCACACTAGTATAATAATCCTGTTTTTGTTAGAGTAAAATATATGCTATTTATGTATAAAAATAAGTTGAGAAGAATTCATGTCAATCTGTCAATAGCAATGGTAAAATTTCGACCTTAGAAGGTGAATTAAAACAAGTTTAAAAAAAATCAAAAGTAAAGAACTTCTCTCTCCCAAAAGAAAGTTGACAAAGATAACTTCTAGGGAAAGAAATCATTTCCTTGGAGATCAGGCTTATGGTCCATCTAAGGAAGAAATGGGGAGTATAGAAAAATATATGAAGCTTGAGTTCAGATTTCACTTCAGTGCTTGTTCTGACATTCATGATATTTCCTCCACCCAATTCCAACTTTCCATTGAATTACAACAATAGGAAAGAGGGTCCCTCAACTCCATTCCCCCTCCAATGTATCTTAAAGGAATTGAAATCTCTCTCCTTTACCTTGTGGTAGATTTAAATTAGTGGATGTTTCAGGTTTAAACTCTTATCTCTCATTATAGCATGAAGGAATTTCGAAGAAGGAAAGCAGATAAAGGAGATACTTCAGAAGAGCATTCAACCTCTTATAGGTAAGGTCTTTGCTATATTGTTCCTTTTACTCAGATAAATTCAATTACATGAAACCCACATTTATTCTCTTTAAACACCTAACACCAAACAGTATTCAGGATACCATAGGAAATACAGAAGTATGATACTCTAGCTTCTGCCATCATACAATGTTTAAAAGTTAGTTGGAAAATGAAGCAAATGCATAGCTGGGCTACTCTAAGTGCCATAATCAAAGTGAGACATATTGGGGAAAGAGAGAGGAAGAAGGGTCTATCCCTGCTTCAGGGAGTCAGTGTTGGCTTCACGAAGAAGACATTCTAAGTGGGTGTTGGGGTGTAGAATTTTAACAGCTGAGGATGAACAGGTGAGTCCAAATCAAACAGGGGCAGCAAGAATATTGCCACTGAAGCAGGACAGCATGGGGGATATTAAAAAAATTCCAGAGAGAAGGATGGCTGTGGCCCAGAATATTATGCAAAAGAAGTCGATATGTTCAAGGAGGGCCAGAAATATGGTTGTATAGTAAGAGTTTGAGAAATACTTACCTAAATTGTAACTGGGCACACATATAGGACATTTCCTTCAGGTATATTACCTGAAAAACATTCATCTATACCAGACATATCTTTTAAAGTATAAATGAATTTACAGGAAGGAAGAGAGGAAAGAAGGAAGAAAAGGAGGATGGAAGGGAAGGAAAAGGAAGGGGAGATAGGAGAAAGAAGGGAGGGAAAAGGAAAAGAAAAGGAAGAGAAAAAAAGAAGGAAAGTGGAAGAAAAGAGAGAGAAGAAGAGAAAAGGAAACCTGTAGATACTGAAATCCAAAGAGAATTAAAAACTAGAGTAAGGGCGTGACTGGTAGAGATATTCAACTTAGTAACCTTAAAATTTGAAACCCTCAAGCTAAGGAATTAGCATAAAATTCAGAAGCTGACTGGTAATATATTCAGGCCAGGGAGCAGATGTGAATTCAAAATCATTCCAAAGGAACACACCATCTCATCAGACCACAGGTAAATCCTTGGTAAAGAAAAGCCCATGATTCAAAATTTTAAAAATGAACAAATAAGCCTATATGACAATGAGTCAAAAGGTGCAGGAAATAGAGGCACTAAAACCGCAAAACATTGGGTAACAAATATTTAATAGAGAGTATAAAGTAAATACCCGTATGTTTAAATGATTGAAGAAAAAGAAAAGAAATCTATATTCAAAATAAGAAGAAAAAGGATAAAAAGATACTACAAGGGAAAAAAGAAACATTGGTAAGAAGCCAAATGAAAGTTCTAGATTAAAAATTTTAATCATTGACATTAAAAACCAAATAAATCAAACAGCAGGTTAGATACTGTTAAAGAGAGAATTAGTAAACTAGAAGATAAATCTGAGTCAATTTTCTGGAATATTATAATGGAAAAAAAGAAATTACAAATATGATAAAGAGGCTAAGCCACTTGGAGAAAAGCATACATCTATGATAGGTTCTACAAAGGGAAAATAAGTAATTGGAGGAGTAGCAACATTTAGAGATAATAAATATGATTCTCCCCTGTAATTATAAATACAAATTATCAAACTCAAGGTACATACAGATGAAATGTCCTAGACACCTCTCTCCTGACTCTGGCATGGACCAGAATGAAGCATGAAGGTTTATTCTGTAAGTCTGGTCTTAGAACAATAAAATGTTCTAATCTGAACAATAAAATGTTCAAATAAGAAATGAACAGATAAACTGGCTTCTGCCAATCAGGCTTTCTACTTTGTGAGCTTAGATCTGGACTATTCTCTCCTCCACTTTCTGATGCTTGGGCTTTGGTCAGTTTTCAGCCTGGTAGGCCTAGATTTTGGAGATGCATGGATTCAAGACTTCTGTCCATTCTGATCAAGGATCCATGAATTTCAATTTGATTTTCCTTTAATTTCAATTGAGACTATGTAAGAATTTTAAAAATGGAGAAAAAAAGTTTTGAATTGAAATTAAATGGAAAAATTAGTTCAATTGATTTGTGTGGTACAATACCTGGTTACTTCATCTTCAAATTATTTTATTCTTGTCTCTACTTGTAGTTTTTAAATATCCCTATATGACAAATTGTGAAAAAAAATTCTAGTTTGAAGGTAGGGACTGAGGTTTGGATATTAGCTCTGTAAGCATGTGGCTGTCAGACCTTGGGGAAATCTCTTGACCTAATGACAAGAGGACTATAGTTTGAATGTGTTCACCAAAAATTATATGTTGGAAACTTAATCCCCAATGCAACAATGTTGAGAGATGGGAACTTTGAGAGGCGAGTAGCTCATAAACAGTCTGCCCTCATGAATATATGAATGCTGTTATCATAGGAGTAGGTTCTGTTGAAAATGATGGGTTTGGCCCCCTTTCCCTCTCTTGCTCTCAATTCTTACACTTTCTTGCCATTCTGCCTTCCAGAATGGGATGATGCAGCATGAAGTTCCTCACCAGATGCTGGTGCCATGCTGTTGGATTTCACAGCCTCTAGAACTGGGAGCCAGATAAATTTCTGTTCATTATAAATCTTCCAGTCGGTGGTATTCTGTCATAGCTTCACAAAACAGACTAAGACAAACAGTGCTTCTAATGATTTCTGTGAACCAGGATCTACGCTGAATGCCTCACATACGTGTCCTCAATCATAACAATGCCACTGTGAAATAGGCCCTCTTATTAACTCCATTTACATTTAAGACCACAGAGGCCACCTGCCCAAAGGCACATGATTAGAAGAGGAACTTGTCTTTTGCCAAGCTCAGGATCTCAATAGTTTCAATTTCCATCCTCCCTTGTCTTTTATTATCTCCTGTCTCAAATGAGACCTCAATTGCTGAAGTGTCCTATGATGTGTTTGTGCATGTATGCTTGAGAGCATGTGTGAAATTGAACTTTCACTGAAGACAAAAGAAATTTGCATCTCTTTCTAGAGAAAAGAAACCTTAGGTACTGTCCTACCATACTTGGAGATAATGGCTGATCACTTACATCTAAACATGATTTTGCAAAATACAAAAATTTAAAAAAAACGCATTGTGTAGATTTTATAATCTTATGTCTACAAATCATCAAAAAATCCCTATCTGTAAAGAGAAGTCAATCAGCTCAGTTAGTAACCCTTATCAATCCAATTAGTCTGAAATCCTACATTAGAAAATTCAGATGTTAGCTCACAGAGAACTTCTAACTCATGGATATTATGCCTCACCGCAAGGAAAAGACTTCAGCAACATGTACACAGCAACTTGCAATCTGAATCTTCTACACAGCAAGGTTTTGTAATCACCTGCCAGCTCCCCAAAAACACCCTCATAACCTTCTCATTTGTTTGGTTTTTCTCTTTGTTTCTGACTTCCTTCTCTTTCTCGTTCTTGTCTAAGCACTGACTACCTATTGACTTATGGGGATGTGAAGTCCAGTTCTTAGCATCCTTCTTATAAGTCCCCATCTCAGTTGACCAACCCAATGTATTGGATGTATCGTCCAAATTTTTTAAAGTCTAGGCAATGGTTTCCTCTCACTAAGCACTAATCTTTGACGGCTTGTTTTGTTAGTTGGCAGTCATTTGAAAGTGATATTTGTCACTATTTTAAACTCACTTTCTTGCATGTAATATGCATCATGTGTATAATCTACATGTATATGAATATAGGATAAATATAGATGTATGATCCACACAAACATATGGACATTATCTTATTATTTGTTGGAGTTTGAGGAAGAGAAAGCCACTCCACTTAATTTAAGACCGGAGGGATTTGTTCTAACGGTCCAGGAATATCACATAGAACCTCAGTGCAGGAAGCACAGCCAGTCCTCAGAAGACTGAACTGGGACCTGGAAAACCATCAGGAGCTAAAGCAGCGACTTTCTCAGTCTCTTTTTTTCTCTCTGGGGCCACATGATCTACCATCTGCTCCATTCTCTTGCTTTTCTCAGCAGACGGTCTCTCCCTGCACCAAGTTTTCATGGGCCAGAGAGCACTGTGACCTCTAGTCTCTTCTCTCGTAGTTCAAATTCTTAAGAGAAAGAATCTGAATGGCCCAGGTCATGGGTCAGGTGTGTGGCCCTGGTCACATCAACCGAGGTCGAAGAGGAGTAAAATCTGACAAGACAAGGCAGGGAGGGCTCAGGTTTTCAGCTGTGGCAAGGAATCCGAATGAGTGCGGTTCAAAAGAGAGCGACAGATATACATAATTGTTTTCCTTTAAAGCCATAATCATCACATAGGAGGGGAGAGAGAGAGAGAGCAATGAACAAGTGAGCAAGTTAATACTTTGAAAATTTTTGCTTAAAAAATTTATGCTAAAGAAAATTGAGAAATGAGGTTTTCATCCCAACAGAAAAATAAAAGCAAGATTAAGTTGTTGGAGACTTGTAAGGACAGAGAGACGAAAATAGATAGGATAAAAAATTCAATAGAGAAGGACTCTTTTTGTAAATGTTATTTAAGAAAGAATATTCTGACATCTACATGCAGGGTGGGCAGAATCTGGAAACAACAGTGGGCAGGAAGCCCATTTGGAGTTTGGATTTTATAATCTTCTGTTCATAATATAGAACCAGACCACAAAGGTTTAAAGAGTGTGGGATAAGTGTCCCTCACTCAGCAGACAGCATTTCATCGTAGATATTTAAAGATTAAAAGCAGAAGCAGTTAGTCTACTGTGTAATATTTACCGATTTGAGCAGCTCTACCATACAGACATCTTACACATAAATTTAACTATTATTATTGTGTTGCCCTTTTCCAGGAAAGGGTAAAGTAGATTTGTAGGAGCACTTAACACATGTAAATCCCCCACCTCTTTAAAGCACAGCCCATTGTATTAAAGAGCTACATAAATTTTACAAGTATTCTGTCCTTTTGAGATCATAGCGCCATTCTTTCTTGCAACACAATTAAAGCGATGCCTCTTTGTAAGCCAGTTCCATGAACCCTGATTGAAGATATCTCACAAAAGATGCTGCTTCTGCCAAGATAATTGCACGCAGGATATAACGCCGTGCAGAGGTTCCAGGCTTGAGTATTGTAAGGGCTCTAACAGCAAATAGCTAACTGCTTCATTGGCCACCACAGCCTTCTTTGAACTTTATTTACTCATTTACTATGCTTTCCCCACTTTTCTTAAGAACTGGCTTTAAAAAATGATTTAAAGCATGACTTCCTTCAAACAGCTAATAGTCCATGAAACAGCTTAGTACTTATAAAAGAACACTTAAATTGATAGCACTGCAATCTCAAATGCTGTATGTTTCCACTGATAAGATAAAACCCAGGCAGAGATAGTGTGATTTTTATCTAGCTCCTCACCAGTGTGTTATCCTAAACTTGGTTCCAAATGAAGCAAAGGTTGCATTTCAAATTGAAAATGGCCCATGCCAAATGGTAGTTAATGTTTTGATTGATCAACACGAACCATTAAAAATATATATTTTGTGCAAGAGATTAATGACTAATATTTTGACCAAATACTTTGAAAATCATATAATGAGCCCATAAATTCTGCTGGAAAAAGAACAAACAAAGGATTTAAGAATCATAGCTAATGAGGCTCAGATAGTAACTTTATGAGAAAAGTTGGTTTGGGTTTGGCAAAGGCAAAGTTGGGTTTAGAATCCAAATATTTGTAGACTCAGTGATTTCATTTTGGGCTATGTGATACCTATGTCTCCCAAGAAGCCAGATATTAAGAAATCATGAACTTTGAGATACACTTCTGAAATAATATTCCATAACAGACTTTTTAAGTGCAACGGTCCATCATAGGCCCTGTCTCCATTTATCAGTACTATGATTTATTTAGCAAACCTCTTGTAGTTAGGCATTTATACTTGATAATCCTTCCACTAGTATAAATAATTCTGGAGTGAACATCCTTGTAGATAAGTAATATCCTTTAAACTTGTTTTCCTGACTCCACTGTCCCTTGGCCCTGATCTAATTCCCCCCTGACTTCAACAGATTATTCTTCTGAAAACAACATTTTTCTGAAAAGAGGAGGGTCAAATATTCTGGCTGTATTCAGAGCTTCTACAATATACTTTTAATCTTCTGTTTCTTCATGATCTCCTGGTGATTTCCCAAGGCTCTGCTACTTGAAGTTTGGCTACAACTACCGGCTGATTTCTGCTCTAGCATCCAAACCACTTTCCCTCTGGTGGGGAGAGATCAGTGGGGACAAGAGAGTCCACCTGAGTCCTTCCTGGGAAGTCTTAGAAGAGAAAACCACAAAAGATGTTCTTTCTCTAGATGACTGTGGTGTAATGTGGAAACCTTGGGAGCCAATGCAGTCATGTCTCCCACCATGTGAATTCTGGAACAGGAAGAAGTTTATCTGCAGTGGGAAAAGAATGAGGAGAGAAGAGGGAGATATGTGAACAGGGATGAGAAGGAAAAGAGGAATCAAATCGTCCCTTCCTTGGGTAGATTTTAGTGCAGACCAATAGCAGGGGTGCAGGAGAGGACATTCAAGCCCTGGAGAGTAGTGCACTAGAACACCACATCTGCTTGTCTCTTTATGGCTGTCCAGCCACACTAAGGTCAGAACTGGATTATGAAGTGGACCATCCAAGTAGGTACGTGGTACCTTAATGTATAGTGCATTAAAATATCCTTAGGAATATTTTTACTGACACTAGAAAATCTCCAGGGTTATTCCAATGACATGAGAAACATAGCAAGAGGGAGCAAAGTACATGCTCATATTTCTAAAACTCTTCCCAGGGAAACACCTACACATGGAGGGAAGGAATTTTTTTTTTTTTTTTTTTTTGAGACAGAGTCTTGCTCTGTTGCCCAGGCTAGAGTGCTGTGGTGGCCAGTGTAGCTCACAGCAACTTCAAATTCCTGGGCTCAAGTGATCCTCCTGCCTCAGCCTCCCGAGAAGCTGGGGCTACAGGTGCCCATCACAATGCCTGGCTGAAGGGAAGAGGTTCTTTGACAGGCTGCTTGGAAGGGAGACACTTTCTTCTATGAAATATGCTGGAAGATCAACAGATGATCTTTTTGTAACTTTCAAATAAGATTGTGTCATCTTAAAATCAAGACCCTCATAGGGTTGAGTGAGGTATATGAGTTTGTGGCCAAAGTTGAATTTATTTGGGAATAAAAATCTTTACCACCCATGGACTTATTCTCTGCCCTTCCCTTCACATATCTTAATTTTTTTTTCTGAACATATCTAGAGAACTTCAGTTTGAATAAGAGCTGAATAAAAAGCCTGCCTACAGCCCCCTCCCCCCGTTTTAGCCTCTGAAGGGCACCCACATGTCTGGCCTTGTGTTATTTATTCCCTCTCTGTACTTTTTCTTAAGGCCTTTTCCATATCTACATAATAATATTTGTCCAGATCTAGTTCATGTTTTATCTATTTTAGTCCATATAGTCCCACCTAAACTACCACCTAGAACAGGCGCCCTCAAACTACGGCCTGTGGGCCTCTTGTGGCCCGCCTAGGACATTTATCCGACCCTCCAGGTATTTTTGCCACCGCTGCCTGTCCTGCTTAGCAGCTGACTGGTCCCAAGGCCTGCAGTCTGGCCTTCCAATGGTCTGAGGGACAGTGAACTGGCCCGCTGTTTAAAAGGTTTGGGGACCCCCTAACCTATAGTGTAAGTGTCCAATCTTTTCTTTTTTCTGCTGCACATTGGAAGAACAAGAGTTGTCTGGGGCCATACGTTAAATACACAAGCAATAATGAAAGCTGATTAGCAAATCCACAGATGAACCAAAAAGAGAAAAAACCCTCACAAACGTTCAGCATGTGGTCTGTGGGCCACAGGTTGGACACCCAATTTTGACCCTTTGCAGAAGGATTCATGAGTGCTAGAAACTCAACAAGCCCATCGCTTAGACATGATCCCTGAAAAGGCTGGTTGGAACAAAGGCACCCATGTCGTTAGTTGGCACCAGAAAGCAAGTGTGTCTCCTATGTAGTAAGATGCCATACCGATGCAGAAACTATGCCCTTTACTTCCTCTGGGAGACTCAAGGCAGAAGGGTCAAACAAGAAGTCCACATTGTCATAATTAGATGCTATCCTTATTACTTAAACCAACTTCTGAATGGCCACTTGAGGTTTAACAAAATTCTTCTCTATATTTTAGCAGGGAACGAAATGCAGGGAATTAAAAAGAAATACAATCGCAAAGTCTGGTCTGTAAAGGCAGCAGGTGGGAGGCTGTTGAATGGCAGGCACCCTCCTAAGTCTGGGCTGTGCCAACACTGCCAACTCCTTAACGTTATCATGAAGGGAGTGAAAAGAAGAAAATGTATTTGGCAGTTTAAATCAGATAATTACTTTAAAAAAAAAAAAGTACGTTGAATATAATTCCCAGGTTTCCCCCATCTGTTTAAACTTAAGTAGAGGAGCGTCACTCCTAAACTGACCACGCTATGTGATGAATATGCTCTTGAAATGAACGCTTTCAGATGGCTGCCTTTTATGAAACGTGCACAAAGATGTGTGCTGTGGCAGTGGAATTGGCCTTGTAAGACATCTGGCCGCAACATGTGCCTCATTAAGTTACACCTGTAAGTGTAGGGTCATTTTTTATACCAGTAATATTAATAATAAAGGGTTCATTGAATAGGATTATTAATGGTGCCAGGTGGAGGATGTGGTATTACTTACAGCCTGGTAGGGGATTGGTTAATGTCTCCTCCCGCCAACGTTTCTGGTTTCATGTTTATAGACAGAGCCCTCCAGATGATGGCTGGCAATGAAGCCATTGAGAAAATGAATTCCCCCCTTTTCCCATCAGCAAGAAAATTTACAACAGTTGGTGGAGAATTGGAATGAATCTATTTTCTAATTTTGAATTTATAATCTTGCTGAAGAGCAAGTAAGGTATTTACCAATTAATTCAAGAAATTAAAAAGTCAGCCTCAAAATTTCATTTTCTCTAACTTAAATCGAAACTTTCCTGTCCCAGCCATTTCAAGATGTCTCTTGAAAGAAGAAGTGCATCTCTGCATTTTCCCCTTTGTGGTCACAAACTGCACATGGGGGGGGGGGGTTGCGAGGAATAAGAAGAAATCTAAAACCTTTCCTTCCTTCTGTGGAATGTTTGCTTTTGCCGTTTTACAATGCAAGACTTGTAAAAGAAGGAAATGGATGCTCAGGTTAGGGTACTTTTTAATGTGCATTATTACAGGTGTTAGCAAGTCTGGTAAATTCAAAGCATTGTTTGATTTGGCAACCAGATCCCAAGACTTAGAACAGCAAATCGTGTTTTAGCTTCAGATTACGTGCAACTAGAATGCAACTTTAAATTTAACAAGGCAATTGTTGGATGTTCATTGAACTGCCTTGGAGCAATAAAATCCAGTGGATGGCTAAAGAGCATGTTTATAAAAGGGATAATAGAAAAATTGTCTCTTATATATCTTCAGCCATTCATAAATACGCACATATGTCAGTTGTGTGCAAACAATAAATTAATAAAACAGTTTTAGCAATCCATTTGAATGGCTCGTTATGGTTTAGAAGTGGTTTTTCACACACATTATATTAACAGCTCCATACAGCAGGTAGTGGTGTTGTCTTCACCGTGCGGTGAAGACCACTGAAGTTCAGAGTGATACTCTCAAGATATGCAATCTGCAAGTGGCCTCTTCAAAACCAAAATCCTCCCTCCTTGAATCTGAACTTTTATATTTTTCCACTCCACCATCTGTTTCCCCTTTCCCAGCCAATGAACTCCCCTCAAGAAAATCCTAAAATCCAGGAATGGTGTCCACTGTGACCTCGTTTAGTATAAAGCCATTTACATGATCTGGGTGAATCTCATCGAGTTCATCATGAGGAGAAAGACAGCCATGAAGAACACGCAGTGTATGATTCCATCTCTGTGTAGGTCGAGTCAGTCAGAACTAATCTAAGAAGCCAGGAGTCAGAACAGTGGTCACCTCGCGGGGAAGAGGGTCGAGTAAGAGCATGAAGGAGCCTCCTGGGGTGCGTTAATATTCTGTATCTTGATGTGAGTAAAGATGCCCCAGGTATATACACAGAAGTTTAGCTGAACACTTAAGACTTATGAAATTTTCTATATCATATTTCAATAAAAATTAATTTTTATGAGGTTATTACATTGACACCAAATAGTTACTTTCCCTAAAATGAGTCTTCTCATTTTTTTCCTTTTGGGAAAAGAGTTATATCCCTTTCCAGACACCCTAGGCTTTTTCAGGCCTCTGCTGCCTGTGCTAACAGTGTCCACCATATCACAGTATTCCATAATTTCTGCATATATGGCTCTTTCTCATTGGGCAGAGACCATGTGCTCCTCTTACGTGTATTCCCACCATCTAGCATGGAACCTGGCAGGAGATACTTACTCATCAGAAAAAGGAGAATAAATGAATGACTGAGCCACAGAGCTTTTCACTTGGCTGTTTTTTTAACTCTGGCCTAAGATATGGATCATGTTAGGATGTCCTGTATGACCGGGAAACCTCTTTCCTAGAGTCCTGGGTCATGTCATTTTAGCAGTTACTATAATGAAGCCGCCATCACTATCACCACCAACTAGAGACACAAACTCCTACAACGCCACTTCTGTTCTAGGCCTTCCTCTTACTTCCTCTAAGCAGCTTCCCCTGTTTAGGCCTAAGAGGAGCCCTCAGCTGGAAACCTTCCAGTATTCCTGCCTAGCTCCTGGCCTTTTGATCAAGTCTCCGCCAAATTCCTTTACTGTGGAAATTTTGCTCACGCCCTGCTGCTAAACAAAAACAAACAGATCCCTGAATCTCGCACTCTGGCCTCATTTTTATCGGTCTCATTTGTCAGCCTTTCTTGTTCATCTTAGTTGCAAGTTTAGGATAAGTAAATAGCACCATCGTCCCCATTCTGAACAACGGCCTCCCCTTTTGAAGGTTTCCAGTTTCTGTCTAGTTTTTGTTTGACCTTGGGATTTGTAGCTTTCCTTTCACCAGGACTGGCCTTCAGCATAACCGTGAAGAAAGCAGTTTGTTATGCGTATGTCCTTTCTTCCTCCTTTCTCCAACTGTTTTACTCTTTCTGTTTCAGATGAGGCCAAAAGCACTGCAGACGAGCCTCACCGGTGCCAGGAGAGTCCTTGGGCGACGCTCTAATGATGGAATAGGTGGCTTGGGCATTTTCTCCCAATCCTACTTAGTTGACTTGTTTACTATTGTCATACTCATATCTTGCTGTCCATCTGGGGTGAAAATTCTCTAGGTTAGGTTTCTTTTGAGGATCTGGCATGAAGGGTCTGTTTTGGAGCAAATAAGCAGCCATCAACAAATACTAGCATTCACCTGCCTGAGGAACTCGTCTGAACATGGTGGTTAGCCTAGGCCTTGCCTCTTAAAAAAAACAAAACAACAACAAGAACAACAACCCCCCCCCATGCTTTTGTTTTGTTTTGAAGGGTTTTCAGAGTTGAGGAAAAACTACTTATTTTGCTTTCTCCCATTTGATAGAAGACGCTACAATGACTTGTCTGCAATGAAAAAGGAGAAAGAAAATCAAGCAGGCAGTGAATTAATACAGAAAAAGGAAGAGATATTCCAAATACGAATGTCACGTGTTTGTGTGGTGCTAGTTCTGGAGTCTCTGTTAGCCCAGAGAGTGAGCATGTTGGAGTTGCTTCTTGCCCACTTCTAGAAAACCCTCAATATTTGTCCCACGCACCTGAGCTAAGGCACTGACTAAGCTTGTAGGACTAACTCCTACAAGACCACTTCTGTTCTAGGCCTGCCTCTAAGCAGCTTCTCCTGCTTATGGCAAAGAGGAGCCCTCAGCTATAAACCTTTTGGTATTCCTGCCTAGCTCCTTTGGACCCATTTGCCCCTAAATACCTTTATGTGGAAATTTTTGCTCATGGCCTCTCCCAAAACAAAAACAAACAGACCCCTGCTATAGTCAGTGCCACGGTCAATACAGGATTTGGAACCAGGGGGACTACAGTCAACTTCTGACATCTTTTTTTCTGGAAAGGTTATGTTTCCTCTTAAGCCTCAGTTTCCTCATCAGTGACATTAGGATAATAATAGAGGCACCACCAGCTGTTTATGTATTAGTTGAGTTGTTATATAAGACAAAAAGAGCTGTGTAAGTAGCAACACATTGCATACATGTTCAGATATTAATTGTGAACCCTGTTTCTTATTGGCTGCTTAAAGAAGCTCAGAAAATTACTGAGAATTTTCTCTTCACTGGTCAGGCCAATAAGAGGATGAATCCAGACTAGGAAATGAGCTTGCCTAGTTAAATGGGGTTGAATGTGTAGGTTGGTGGAGCTGGGAGGTGAGGGCTTAGGGGGAATTAAGCGGGTTATTCTGCTATCTTCTCTGCACTACAGCCAAGGTGTTTCCTTGCCAATCATTAGGCATGAATCCATTTTCTAGACACAGAGACATTTAGTCACTCTATGTAATTTTTTTAAATTGATGGCAGTGAATTCTTAAAATAACACTTTAATGGGTTAACAGCCAATGGAGGAGAGCTATGTTGATTAAATCTCCCTTACAAATACATTTGATGATTATGAGAGTAAGGCACTGGGTAGATTGCCTCTGGGGCATTATTAAATCTCAAATGTGTGAAACATTGTTGGAGAGAGGAACCCAATGCATTCCCCCTGCTCTGTGCTCCTCCATCCTTGGCTTGAAATGAGACGCGGCTTGATCATGGCTACAAACTGCCTTGAAGCACATCTCTTACTCTGAAGATGGAGACAGCAGGAAGCGGAATTCAGCTTGAGGCCACCCCGTTGGCAAAGAGGGACTTCCTCACTATGAGAGCAAAGGCTTGAGTAGCCTACGCCAGAAATACAGATCTTAGATGGAGTTACAACCCATCCTCCCAACTTCTGCTCCCCCAGGCCTCTTAGGCTCCAACATGGAGCAGAAAGGAGGTGAGTGGGCCTGCAGGTGGTTAGCATACCAGCCAAGCAGGGCAAGCATGGGATGAAGAAATGGCACAAGGAGAAGAGTGTGCAGTCTTGTGGGTGCTCCAGGATAAGAGGCAGCAGAAGGGGTTTTGTAGGCCTGACTGATTTACCCCCTTTTGAAAGCACAGAGCAAAGAAGAACAAGGAAAAGAAAGAAGAAAATCCATTTGTGGATAGATTAAAACAATATTGGGGGATTATCCAACGATGATTTGTAGGAACAGAGATTCCTTCCTTCTTTTAGCTACATGTTCTAAAAGTCAGGGGGCGGAAGGAAAGGGAAGGAACATATACCACGTGCCAGCTCTGTGCCAGACACTCTGCTCACACTGTAACTTCACCTCATTTAAACTTCACAGGAATCCTCGTAGGCTTTTTAACCCCCTCCTTCCATAAGAAGAAAGCAAGGGGGTCCATGGAGGTTAAGTTGCCTGAGGTCACACATGCTGCAGCCAGGTCCTGCCAGATGTGGCTGCCTGCAAAGCACTCTACCGCCTGGCCTCCCAGTGTCTGCAACATCCCTGGTATTTCTACAGGTTTAGAAATAGGGCTAGCAACATATGCTTGGACATGTTGTTCCTTAGGATTTTCTGGGACTAATAAAGGGCAAACTAAATTTACATAAATGCAAATTATTTATGTGGATACACCAAACACAGTTTTGTGACAGTCAGGGAAAATTCTAAGTGACTACAGCTTTAGTTACCTAAGAAATTGATCATATAAATGAAAGCCCCTAAGTAACAGCTTCAGGGTAGCCCTAAGATTTACAAATCAAGTGACGGAGTTTTAGAGACCTCTTCAGGTTCAAAGCAGACTTATACCCAACACTTAACACGTAACATATGTCTTGAGATAGGATTTCACTTGGGATTGGGGATGGGTAATGTGCTTGTGCAAAAATTGTATTTCACCATGGACTTGCCCTGAAGGTGGTTTTTGTCATTCCACTGCCTTAAGTTATTCAGAAAAAAATTTTTAGTATATTGTTCTGCAAACCCCAGCTTCATCTAATACCATCTCCACATGTAACCTAGGCCTCCCAAAGGTGGCAGATAGCCAAATAAGATGATGGGATCTGAAGGGTATTTGGATAGAGAAGTGGACAATAACTATAAGTTGAGACATAATGAAAATCTTCAAAGGTTCCTGTACATCCCCCCACAGAGCTAGAGTGCTCTGCACCAATCCTTTCCTGGTGGATATGCAATTCCTGTAAACATGTTGTATAACAGAATCCCCTAGAAGGTGGCAGGAACTAAAACCTGCAAACCAGGCCCTATGAGTCTATTCCCTGAGATTTTTCATCCTTGTTAGATAGGGCAGACTTTTCCAAAGTCACAGAAAATAGAATCTTCCTTTGCAAGGCTGTGGGGTGAGTCAGATGCTCCACATAAAGGTACCTGCCTTTGACGTGAGTGCATTTCAGCCATCAGAGTGATGAAGGTGATGATGATGGTTAGACTGGTGACAATATAACTATGGCACCCTGTAAAACACTCCCAGGTATATTATTTGGTTATATTTGTGTTTCTCCCTGTGAGATAGACGATGCTGTAATGAGTGGGTGTGCATTAATTCTCTTTTGACGGAGGAGAAAACTGAAATAGAAAGTGATTAGGTAGTTTGCCCAAGGTTACAAAACTAATCAGAGGCCAAATTTGCATTAGAAGGTAAGCTTTCAAATTCATAGTCTGGCTTTTCCCACTGTTTCACCATCACCACCACCAAACACACACACACACAGCTATAATAAACCAACTCAGAATGACATATGAATCCCTGAGCAATTTATGGCATCTCAAAATGCCTTCGGTTGTGAGAAACTAAGTACAATAGTTGACCACGTCCATACATTGACCCCTTCCTTAAGTTGACCTAGTTTTCATAGACTGGACATGCACCACCTGTACACACCAGTATGGTAGGCCTAGTTCCTTATGTTGGCCACCTCGTATATTGACCAGCTTGTTGCAGTTCCTTAAGTGGTCAACTTACAGAGCTTCTACTGTTTTTAAATGGACAATGGCTAGACCATATGTAAAATTAGAATGGTGACCTACAACCTGCAGCAACCTACTCAAGCAACCAACATCTTATCTACTGTATACAACCCCGGAAGCCACCTTGCTGTAAGTCGGACTTTGAGGAAGCCAGACCGTTGTCTCTGGCCATAACCCAAGATGTTGTACAATAACTTTTGTAACAATCAGCCCCAAATGTCCAGGACTTGATTAACAACTGATAAGTTCCCTGATTTTTGCCCCTGCTTCCAACTTAGCACCCACCAGAAGAAGCTGAATACATACTAATCATGCTTAGGATGACTCACCTCTAGTTAGCCACTTCTGACTTCCCCATTTCAATAGCCTCCCATCAGGGAATACTCAAAGCCTTCCCTTTTTCCGCTCCAAAGCTTTCCACTCCTGCTTGCCTTTGAGTCTCTGCCAAAATACCAGTGGCCAACTCCCTTGCTGTAGCAATCTTGGACTAGATAGCCTTCACCTTCCTCATTTGGTGGGTTCTCATTCATTTCCACCATTGACTCATTGCATTTTCACGTGGAGCCATCATTCCTCTGATGTGGGAAAGAGTGACGACGCAGACTGTGCATCACAGATGAGGAGACAGAGGTCCGGAGAGGTGCATTCTCCTTAGGGGAGGAGCGGTAGAGTCAGGCGCCCACCCTGGAACCCCAGATCTCCTGAACCTCTCCACTTTGTTGCCTCCCAGGGGTGCTTTGAAAGAGGCAGGAGGGGGAGTGAAGGAGAAATCAGAGCACAGATAGTGATTCTGCTGAGGATGCACTGTGCTTCCCTTCCCCACGTCCCTAAAATGGGCTGAAAAGGCCTCTTTGTTGGTGATAGCAGAACCCGAAGAGTAGTTCCCCCTCCCCTTCAGGGAAAGGGAAGATATAGAAGGGTCACTTAAAGCTTTACGTCCCTTCTTGGCCTATATGCCAAATTCGCCTACCAATTTCCAAGAGCAAAATCATAACTTTTGTCTCTTAAAAAGACAAATACACAAATAAGCAAACGAGAGTGAAAAACAATCCTAATTCTTGCTTTTAAGTTAGTCCTGAAATGCATTAATCTCTTTCACTTGATGTGGCTCACTTTCCTTCTTCCATTTTAATATCTTAGGGAGAGAAAAAACCCAAATAACCAATAACAGTTTACAGCTCTGATGCAGAGCACTAAAGTTGTTTTTCTATGAATATAGATTATTACATTTTTTTTACAAAGCAAGTAAACAGATGCATAAAAATGCATTATTTCAGGAGCATAAGAAAACCTGCAATAAGTATAGTGCTTTTAATTTGTTTTTATGATTACGTGTAATTAATTAGCATCAAAAGTAAATTATCAACATCTGAAATTGTACTATCAGATGTGAGCAGGGTATTCCGTGAATGATTGACTAGTTCATCTTTACACCAAGGTAGGAAAAAGAATGATCTTTTCTTTCACTTTGTTTTTTTTTTTTTGATGTTTATTTTTTTCTAACTACGCTTAGATGGAGATACCAAAAGCTAGTGGCAGCACTGGGAAAGAAATTTAAAAGCTCCTGGCAGGAAGGTCCCATTGTCAAGGGACAAATTGTGTCCAGGGGTAAAAACCATGTACATTAGCAGTCACATAACTTGATTAGGGTAGGTTGAGGATAAAAGTTTCCTTTAAAAATAAATACAAATAAAAAAGGTTCAGCTCTGTGAAATTGAGAAGGTTCATATACTCCCTGAAAACCATCACTTCTCAACCACAAAAAGGAGACATTTTAACAGGTGTGGGTATTTTCTTTTTAACTAACTCATGTTATTTTTCACCATTTCTTTTCCCCAAGATTCCTGATGAAATAGTTTGCTGTAGCTTCCATCAGTTTAGAATTAACCAATAGCTCTAAATGAGTGATCCCCTTGACCTCCTTCTGACATTCGCTGTCCCAGCACACCCTGCCCTGAACTGTCCTTTCTGGAGAGAGTTGCCAACCAGAAAGAGAAATGGGCATTTAGTAGGCAGACTGGTTTTTATCTGAGAGGAGTATGTGCAGGGATTTAGAAGACTCACCCACGTTTATTTTATTAACAAGAATGTACTTGAACTGAGAATTCAATCTCTGCAATACAAATAGAATTCAACAACAGAAGGGAAGGGAGGGGGGGAAAATAAGATTAAAAACCCACAGTTTTCTTTCTTGCTTAACCTTCCTCTCAAGAGTTAGAGGCTTTCACAACAGGATTATGGAGCTTCCAACAAAGTTAAATAAAATAGAATAGATTCACTTCTAACAAGTTTCACTCTATGGCAGACCCTCAAAAAACGTTTTAAAAAATTAAAAAAAAATTTTTTGGTTATCTGAAATGAAACTGTATGTCTGTATTTTTCTAAATAATCCACTGGGAAAAATGAGAAGGTTCCAGGGGGTTGGGCGTAGATTTGCACACAGGGTTACTTCCCTATTGATGAAAGAATGTAAGTAGATTGCTTCCCAGTGAAGACACACCCAAGGGAATGATGACCTCAGACACAGTCTCAATTACCTCCTTCTCTTCCTCTAGGGATTCTCGGCCAGGTAGCCATGATGCTACCAGTGAACTTTGCCAGTTACTAAGAAACCATGTCAGAATCAACAGACCCTAAAGACAACATGTTAACCTAAGCCAAGGATATCTGCATTGCAGTTATTATACTAGAAAAATCTCTACTACATCCCACTGAAATAATAAATATTGATCCAAGTTCCAGCTACATCAAATGCATTCTTGCTTAAATGTTTAAATGGATGGTTTGTCACAAGCACCAAATTTCTGCGATCTCTACCATGCATTGCTATTGGACATGAGTAGTGGAGAAAACTGAGGAATCCATAAAATTCTTAGCCAGATTCTTTCTGCGTGGAGATTTTCCAATCTATGTCAATAACAGTGAACATACATTTCCTTTTCTCCGCACTTGCGACCTGCCCAGTCCATCCTTGGAAGGTCACTCCACTTTCTCGAATACAGTGTTTGTTCAGGAGCACCTATTGAGCAGATGCCAGTTGTTTCTTCACGAATTGGAGGGGAGTGGAAAGGCTATTCAAGGCAGAACCCAGGGGAAACACAATGCCTTGATTCCTCAATGCCTTGATTTGAGGACGTGATCCTAGGTTCCAGGCAGCACTCACTGAAGTTATTAAAAAGGAAGAAAGGCCATGCTTTGCTCCCTATCATGATTTGGAATTCGGTATTTAGGTCTCCAGGGAGAGCACATGTTGGGAGTCCCCGAGAAAGCTGTTCTGCTCTGGATCCAGCGAGGGTCAGTTAGTGCAGTGAGCACTGGTTGACCACCTCTTTTTAGCTATTCATTTTTTCTTATTTCCTCTTGTGAAAATATACGTGTGGGAGAGGGAGGTGATGGTGAAGGTGAATTGTTCAAGGCTTGAACTCCAAGGCCCACCCGAATCTCAGATCCTGAGGTTGGGCCAGATTTTCTGGCTACAAGACAGTGCCCAATTACTATGTTTACTTCAAGATCTTTGTGATACCTCAATAATAGAGTACCTCTAGGTGAGGATCAAAACTGGCCAAATAATTCTGTCTTGTTCATGGTGAATAAGATTAGAATAAGGCTCCAGAAAGTCTAGCAGGGTCAACCCTGGAGGTTTTAAAAAAAAGACAAAATTCAGATCTATCACTCCATATTCCTCTGCCAGGCTCTTCCACCAAGATGCTCTGTGCCCTAAGGAAACCCTATCAGAAGCATAAAATTCTGGCTCTTCCCTCTCTGAGAGATTCTCTCAAGTCTGTAACTTTAAAAATCATTTTTCTCTGTAAAATGGCCCTATCTTGTTACTATACTGTCTGGATTCTGCACCAAGATTTCCAGGCCATCTAATATTTTTATTCAATCAAGTAAATGCAATAATAGGTGGATTTCGTATTGTGTGTTTCCCTTCTGAGTAGCTGATGTGCATTCTAGCAGGAGTTTTCTAAATATATTTTGATTAAAAAGAGTGGTCTCACGAGTGTTAATTCTAATTCAGTCAGGGAGATATTTTGGAATAGATGAAGTCTTCTGGCTTCTCCTAAATGACTGGGACAGGCGATGATTATATACTCTGACTCTACAAAATTCTGCCCTACAGGTTTAGACTCTATTAATGTAAGATGCATGATTTCCCAGATAATTGCTTTTATCCACTACTTGATATTTGCCATAGAAGCATGGTCTCAAGAATTGCTTAGAGCAACTGTCTTGTTTAAAACCAACATTGCTTTAAATCCACACATTTTGAAAGCATAAAAGCACGCCAGTCTTATTTTACCCATTTCCGATTTATGAAATGCCTGGGGGTACTTTTTACCATGAGGAGTTTTGAAATACAAATATACAAGTTGCCTTCTCTTACTTTAGAAGAAATGCTTGGTGCCCAAAACTTTCTTCAAAATTCTTTTACAGAAGCATTTTACGAGCCTTTAAAAAAGTTCTTTTATACTCAGCGCCTTTCAAAGTTATACTCCTTAACATTATGATATATGAACCTCAATATATACATTTAAATATTTTTTCCTGCTCTTGTATTTTCAAGCTTCAATTGGCAATTTCTTGTACCTTTATACTTTCTCTTCTTTCTTCTCTTTTTCTTCCCTTGATGGCTTTTTCTGAAACACACTGATGGTTATCTTCCCCATTTAAATAGTGTCCTTTCCTTGGCGTTAAGTTGTGGGCAGTAGATGTTCCATCACTTGCTTGTTAGGCCCATTCCTTCATCCAAGGACACTAAGGAGGGGCAATGCCGATAGAACTTAGGGCTTCACTAGATAGAAACAGATAACATTTATAGGGAGTAAATGATCTATGTTAAAATATGTGGCAGTGAAAACAAATATTTTGAAGGTTAGAAAGATTAATGCCCTTCAGTACTAGATACAGACAAGTTCAAAGAACACATGGTTCTTCCATCACCAATTCCTTAGTACTTATGGTTTTGACGAATTGGTGTTCATAGATGACAAAAATCCTAAAATGATGTCTATCAAACAGCCAGCCTGATAAGGAATAGGAAAGGGTATAAATGGATTTCAAAGGTCTTTAGCTCCAAACTGCAAGTTCAAGAAATGATAAAGGAATATCTAAAAGTTGTAACTGTGGTTTCCTGGGAGCAGTATTAGACAATGGCTGGAGGCAAGCTGATTGGTCTGTTTTGCAGAGGTCATAAAAATGACCCATGGCTCAACATGGCATCTGCTGAAGAACAAGTACCTTTTCCTCCATTATCCTAAAGAAATATCTTTGGCACTAAAACATGGACTACTCATTTATTCATTATACAACTATATGAATTATTTCTGATTTAGATAAAGACATTAATGATGTATTTCTATGTTTTTTACTATGCCTAATTCTGTTTTTCTTTTTCCTAAAATAATATGATGGCATCAAAATCCCTATTCTGTTGATATAGACACTGGAAATTCCATCCTCATTCAATGTAGAAGCCAGTCCTCTTTGAAGTCAGTTGATTTCTTTATCGACTTGTGCTTCATGAGGAAATTGCTGAGCCAGGATCACCTAGGCTAGTCCTATTCAAGCAGTGTCGAGCAGTTGGTAACCACAGAGTCATTTAATCCCAAATTTCAAAGATAGATAATTGCATTTGGTTTGGATTCTGAGGTATCACTGGAACACAAGAGATTCTGTAGCAATTAAAAGCTTCTTTTGGTGGGGGAGGAGAGGCAGGATAAAGAGGTAAAGACAAATATTCTAGTTTGATATTCTTCCTTAAGCATTTTAACATTATTTGTTCATGAGAGATTTGTGTTTTCAGAGACTAATTTACTCTCATTCAGAATTTAAAGGTATTGATGGTTTTTATTGTTGTGGCAGTGGTGGCAAAAGAGTCACTGCTCTTCAATGACTGGATGATTTAACTTTGGTAGACACAAGGGTAGAGTGATCACCATGATTTTAGTTAATATCAGTGGGACATTATTGACTATGGGTTGTTTTTTTTTTTTTTTTTTACTGTCATTTGGAGAACACATAATGATCTCCACAATTCAAATACTCAAGTCTGGCCAGCTTCTGAGAGATGCATTCAGATGGGTTAAATTGAAAGGTGCCCTGGAAGACTGGCTTTCCCTAGTTCCTTGACTGGTAAAGCCTGGAGGAGTTATCAGTACAACCTCCTCTCAAAGGAAGAATGGACACACATTTCAGCAAATCCTACACCTAACAGTTTCGACACACAACACTTGCCGGCTTGGGGGGTGTTGCTCTTGTTCAAAGCTTGGCCCTGAGCGAGTAATTTCTCTGATCTTACAGCCCCATGGTTTTGAATAAAAGCAGAGACAGGTAATGAGTCACAAGAAGAGAGAGAAAAATTTAACCCAGAATTCTTCAAGTCCTCCTCTAAGTCTCACACCCCAGACCCTAGTCTTATAGAAACATTTATTTCTAATTAACTTCCCCCTTAAGAAACATACTCTCTCTTTTGGAAAAAATTTGACCCAACAATAAGCTGAGTATCCTGTCTTTTACCTCCAGAAAAGCCTGTCCTGAGCCTCTCAACCTAATATTTTCCTGGTGACAAGAAAGACTTCCAACACTACAGTGGTGCTGCTGCCCACTGTCAGTAAGGGAGCAATCAGGACAATGGCAGGAACTCCTTAACACTTTGTGCTGTACATTCATTGGCTGAATCACTTAAAAGACATTTTTGGAGCCATAATAAGTAGATGAAAGGCTTTAGAAATACACAGATGACTCAGGTCTCATAACTCTGGAAGTGAGGCATGCAAGCACAGAGTCATGATACGAAGCTGCGTGCAGCTAAGTTCAAAGGAAAGAGACTTGGATTCCACTTGGAGATGCCAGGAAAGATGGTTAGTTTCCTACTGAGAGCTTAGGCTGAGGAGTTGCCTGTGGAACCAGGGACTTAGAGCCCTTATCCAGGGATGTGAAGTTAGCAGGAAGCAGATGGGCACCTGGGCCTGGTGGAGGAGGCAGAGGAGGGGAACAGAACCTGAAAACCGGCCCACTTTCCACTCCCTTAGTCATGTTGCCATGACAGGAAGAAAAAGCCAGGGAACCACAGAGCCCCAGGCTTTCTAATTTGGCTATTCCTTCTGAGCAACTCATTCTAACTCACACAAAGGTAAACTGATGTCCTTTGGGAGTCACGGTATCCGTTACCAATGGGGATAATCTAAAAGTTGACCTTCTCTTTAGGGAAAAGCCAGTAAAAGGGCAGCAAGCTCTTCACGTGAATTTCCCATCTAAAAGTCACAGAGAAAGGCTTCAAACACCAGGTCCTGAAACTGAACCCAGATAGGTGTGTACAGGGTGCAGCTGGGGATAGAAGGCAGAAGGGCTAAGTCCCCTGAGCTGACTGCTGAGCTATGACTATAATGGGTATAGGCAACCCCATATGTGGATGAGATGGGAGATAGCCTTATGGGAACAGGTGTCAACGATTTGAATTGGGGTCATGTGATAGAGGAAAGAAATGAGGAGAAAGAATTTGAGGTAGAGGGTTCACCTCTGCCCAAACTCCACAGGATGGAAGATTATGGCTTCATGAGGCTATACCAGACTTCTGCTATGGCTGGGACATAGAGTGCATGAATGAGGGGGGATCAGAGCTCAGGAGCAAAGATGGGGAGTAAGAGGAAGGCCAGCTCTTGAGAACAAGGTCTCTTATGTGATCATCAGCTTAACCATTTCTTCTTAGAGTGAAATGTGTGCCTCCTATATGTTTCCTTCTATTAAATAATTGAATCTGTGCCATGAACCAGTTTCCCTCTTTGCTTTGGTTGTCACCAAGCTCCAAGCTCTGTAATAGACAGGCCACATCTCGACATGCCATTTTTCATTCCCGGGATCTTGTGTTGCTGCCCTTTACCTGATGTGATTCCAAGGCATTTGTTGTCCTGCATGTTAAAGCATCACAGATCCTTTTTTAAAAGTTATCAAAACATGAGTGATACATAGAAATAATATGTAACAATATCTTCTATTTGACAACTAAACAGCAAATGTTTCTTGAATACTTGTGATAACCGACTCAATTTTTTGGAGAAGTCAGAAGCACAAGATTTAGTTTCAATGTTCAATTATTAGCTTGTAATCTACTTGAGACTGTTTCGTGTGCAGATAACATGATAAGCACTGGTACAAGGCATTCGGTGCAGGGTTAATATTTAATCTATGTTTACTGCTACAAAGCTACTTCCAATTAAAATGTTTCAGTACTTCTCCTTTGGGTGGTATATAACCAGTGCTCCAAGCCTGCTGAACTGTAGCACCTGCTACTCAGATCCCTCGAAACCCTCCCTCAGACACCCATCCCCACTCCCTACAATCCAGCAACTGAGGGGTTAATGTAGGACGTAGCAGGAGCCTCTGCTCCTAGGACAAGACTACAATTTTCTTTCATAGCACAGTGTCTAGTATGCCCAGAGTCTTATTACATATTTTGAACATTACTTTTGAGTATATCCTAGGTGTTAAATAATCTATCATACTGTTACCATTGCAATAAATAATATTGGCTATTATCACTTAATTTTTCCAATTTAACATTTGTAATTACCCATTGGGGTAACCATTGGGGGAATGATTACTAGTCCCATTTTACAAATGAGGCAACAGGGTCAGGGAATATAAATAACTTAATCTGGGAAAAGCACTTAGCAAGCAAAGGAGACAATTCTCCAAGCCTGGTCAGTGGGACTCCATGTTGGGGAGAAGGCATTATTATCCCACCTGGGATGGTCAGAGAGGCAGTGTGGGAAGCTGAGCAGAGAGGGCAGAGGATCTGGCTGCATGAGGAGGGCCAAGAGGGCATTACTAGCTAGAAGGGCATCAGGCATGCTAGGTGGATGGATAAAACTTGCTTATATACCCTGTCCTCATAGTTCTGAGTCCTTCCTTTTTAAATCCCCCTAATCTAATCAAAATGAGACCTCCAGAAATTGCATCCACTTTTGTTTAGGTCACTAACATACTTCATAGTAAGTTCAGCTGCTGCAGAAAAAAATTGAGGCTCCTTGGCCTCAAAGGGCCCCATCTGACTCACAAAACACCAGTGTATGCCCTCTGGTTCTCTTAGGAAACTCCTTCTTATCTGCTGCCTGGCTGCTAACCTAAGAATAATTTCCGTATTTTCTATTTTAATCATTTCGTGCTGTGGTTTTTAGGTTTATTTTGTTTAGTTTAAGAAGGGAAAAAATAACTTTTGTAAGACATACCCGGGTTTAGTCAGGCAACAGGGAAACTTTCTCAGACTTCAAGGGCAAGAAGAAGTTGATGCTTCACAGCTCAGGGAAGAATTGAGCAATCCAGATCACAATTTAAAGCCAATTAATTGGAGACCCAAGTGGAAGCAGAGAGAAAGTTTGAAACAGAAGGAAGAATCCAAAAGAAAAGAGATGCTCTTTTTTTGTTCTTTCCTCTTGTTGTTTTTGGTTCTCTCCTCTCCTGGGAGAGTCATGAGCACACAGAAAGCTTCAGGAACAATAGGAAGGCTGAGAAAGCCTCAGGGAGGAGTAGGGTGGTGGGTCATGAACTCTACAGCCTCATAATAAGACTTCAGGTGGACGGGCAGGGTTACGAAGGTCTTTGCTAGTGTTATTCAACCCTGTTGTTTCATGAAGGGCTCTGCTACTTCAGAACATGCTCCCCCAGCCCAACACCCAGGGAAAAGGTCAGTCCGTTCCCTGATGAAAATGTAATTGTTCACTGTCTCTGGTGGCCAGTTTGTTCTCTTTCTCACTCAGCATGTGAAAACTCCCAAATCTCTCCCATCCTCCATCTCATGTGGCCACCCACCAGCCCTTATGTCAGTCCAGAGTCACAAACAACATCCTTAAAGGGGAGGGGAAAAAATCGAGTACAGATTGGCTGGCTCCTTGGTCTGGGTTGGTTAGGCAGCTCTTGGCTTAGACACTCTGACTTCCAAACACAAGCTGTTTTCAACATTCCTGGATGATTTCAGGCCCAAGAGAAGGTTTGGTCTTGACTTCCTCAAACTCAGTCTCCTTTCTCTCTGTTTCTCTCTACCGAGTGAGACTCATTTGCCCAGACTTGGGTTTTGGCTTATGTGACTAAGCTGCGTTCTTGGCTCTAGAAGTATCTTCTGTCTCCTCCTGATTCTGTGTTATTTCTTTTCTTTCTAGCTTTGTTCAGCCAGTGTGCCAAAGTTGGCTCCATTATACTCTACCCCAGAAGATTCTGGAAATGGAAAACTATAAAAGATACTGAGCAGCCACGTTTAAAGAAGACAGCGCCTCTTACCAGCATATAAAGACAGAGCTCCAGAATGTGGGCAGAAAGTCTTCCTCCTCAGACCCCATGATAGCACCAAGTTCCAACTATCTATTGTGGATCCTGCAACTGGCAAAGTGCCAGGAAGAGCTAAAAATAGATGCAAAATGGTGTTTGAAGCACTGTGAAAAATATTTATCTAAATGAGAAGTGCTGCCCTCTCTCAGCTGTGTGGTGTCATCTTATGTGAAGAAGCATCTCTAGTTGCATGGAAATCTTGCTTAAAAGTAACACGGTCATCCCCTTAACCATGGCTCGGCTTTGCATGGTGTCAGTTACCCTCAGTCAACTATAGTCAGAAAACATTACATATAAGAAGATGCTTTGAGAGCGGCGCCTGTGGCTCAAAGGAGTAGGGCCCCAGCCCCATATACTGGAGGTGGTGGATTCAAACCCAGCCCTGGCCAAAAAACAAACTGCAAAAAAACCAAAACAAAACAAAACAAGATGCTTTGAGAGAGAGACCACATTCGCATAACTTTTATTACTATGTATTGGTGTGATTATTCCACTTTGTTAGTTATTGCTTTTAATCTCTTATTGCTCCTAATTTACAAATTAAGCTTTATCATAGGTAATAGGACAAACATAGTAAACACAAGATTTGGAACTTTTGTGATTTGGGGCACCCACTTGGGGTATTGGAATGTATCTCCTGCACATAAGGGGTGATACTCTACATGATTCTTTTCGTGATCAGTGCATTTTGATGTCTCATTGGACATTCCTGGAAACATATTGTTCTGGGTTCTTCTAACATGAGGGTGTCCCCAGAGGACATTACTATCCCAATCCCATTTTCTTCTCCACCCTAACTGGCCCCAGAAGGACTTCTTTCTCAGAGCTCCTGAGGTTCCTCCTATTGCCAACCCCTTGGCTATATTATTCTGCTTTTCAAACTCAATTCTCCAGGTAAAAATAACACCATTATTTTACTTTAATAAACATGCTTTCCTTGCAAGTCAAGATTTTTTTTTTCTTTAGTCCTCACAGTTTTAAGGATGATGGTAGTGTTCAGAATGGTTGAGGTTTAACCAAACAAGTGGAGATTTCCAATCTTATCATTGTGGCTTCCAAAAACAGTGTAATAGTCTAAGGGAATATAGTAATAACAAAATAATAAATATAACTCATAAATATTAACCCCTTGTTGGTTAATGTGCCAATTATTTTCATTATTATTAATTGCTTGTGATGATTATCTACTACTTAAATGAGTTCGTTTGATCTTCACCATGGTACTTATAGGTATTCTTTCATCTCCGTTGAATAGATAAGGTGGCTGGACTTAACAAGATCAAGATCACTTTTAAGTCCTGCAATTGGTAAGTGATAGCATTTTGATTCAAACTCAGGTCAGCTGGAACCCCAGTCATCCTGGTCTTAATCAATTGCATAGAATAGAAGCCTCCATCAAAAACATGACTAGTTCTGGAAAAAATAAAGGTTAATCATCAGAGAAGGAACTAATAGCATTTTTGTCAGATTGTCAGTAATGACTTAACTATAAACCAGGAACAAATGGCCTATGTGGACTTGTAGCATCTTTGTTCCAGGGAAAGACTAGAGTTTCAATTCCCCCATGTGGCAACTCTGAGCATGGGTCAGGGTCATTTAGAGGGCTGTGTTGAGAAAGAATCTGAAGCCCTTGCTGTATCAGCAGGAAAAAAGGATGCATTAGAATTATCTGCTGTGATTTCATTTGGATAATTATTTGAACAATTTTTTTACATGAAAAAATCATGAGACATGGGGGGACATTTGAGCACTGAATATTTCATGATATTATGGAACTGTTAATTTTTTTAGATATGATAATGGTATTAGGATTATATTTTTATGGTTATGTTTTTCTCAGAAATACATTCTAAAATATTTACAGATGAAATGCTATGAAGTCAATAATTTGGTTCAAATATAACAGAGATTGAAGATGTTAAAGGTGGGTGGGATATTGCCCCAGAAAAGAAGGAATAGGTGAGTAAGTGAGAGTACAAGATTGGCTGTGAGTTGATAATTATTGAAGCTGAAAAATGAGTAGTTGTTGAAATTGAAATGTTATTTTTTGTGTATGTTTAAACTTTCCATAATAAATAGTTTTGTTTAAAAAAATAATTCAAGAGTATTTTTAAGATAAAAGTAAAAGAAATATCTACATAACTGTGGTGAGTGAGGTATAGATGAAAGGGTGGTAGAGATGCAAGGTATAGTAAGACCTAGCTCTGTGTTAAGCTCATCAAAGTATTTTATAGACAAAGAAATAGGCTCAGGGCAGAAAATGACTTCCTCAGAATCACACTGGTAGAGAATAGAAGAATTCAGTTAATGTCTGGATTCCTAAATCAAGCAGCCTCCCCACTATACACACCCACACACTCATGGGTGTAATGACTCAGAGAGCACAAAGTGTATTGCAACATCCTTTATGTTCTATTGGGTCCAAGGTGTCTTCAAAAATTACATAAATAAGTAAATGTTAATTAGCCACAGAGGGATTTTTAAAAATTACAGGCTAACCTTCATAGTTGACCATCTTCCTACATTGGCCACTTCCTTAAGTTCACCCAATTTTCATAGTCCAGGCATGCACCACACGCATGTATCAGTACAGTAGACATAGTTCCTTATTTGACAACCTTTGTGTGTTGATCAGTTTGTTACAGTCCCTTGGGAGGTCAACTTACAAAGGTTATACTGTAGTTTAATTGTATTTTAACTCTAGTTTTTATAACTTGTCTTAATAGTTTAATTTTGAGGTGATTATAAATGTTTCTTACCAGTAGTTGTAAGAAACATTACAGAGAGACCTGTGTACCTTTTACTCAGTTTCTCTATATGGTAACACCTTGGAAAACCACAGTAGAACATCATAACCAGGAAATTAACTTTGATACAATACACCAGTCTCATTTGGAAGTCCCTAGTTTTACATGCACTAATGTGTTTGAGTGTATGTGTGTATGTATATTTAGTTCTATGATATTTTACCACAAATGTAGATCTCTACAGTCACCTCATAGTCAAGATAGTTCCATCACCATGAGGATCCTCACCACAGGGTGTTTTAATGCATTACTACCACTGAGGATGAAATACATAATCAGAGAAATTATTGCTGACCCCTAAATACTTAATTTTCTACCTGGATAGGGATTTGAGTAATGAAGTGAATAAGGCTAACCAAAAAAGAAATCTGAAAAAAATATGAAAGAAATGTGGTCCAGGTACATCGATGGCAGTGGAATCCATTTTAGGGTGGGCATGGTGGGCACTCACCTATAGTACCAGCTACTTGGAAGGCTGAGGTGAGAGAATTGCTTGAGCCTCAGAGTTCAAGGCCAAGTTGGGCAACATACAAGACCATATCTCTAAGAAAAAAAGAGAACTCATTTTAAATATTCAAGAATACTTTTAAGGTTTTATTTTATAAAGATATATACATATATACATACATACACACATGATAAACTTCAACCTTTGTGCTTTCAAATAATCGGATTTTATTTCTTTCCTCCTTAAACAGATAATTTCTCCAAGATAGACTTTTTTTGTCTGTAAAATATGGGTAATTATACCTACTCATGGGGCAACTAGTGAAGATGAAATAAAATCATATATACAAAAGTGCTTTGAAAATGATGAGGTGCTAATACTACTACTAAAAGTATTGTGATGATTTCCATGAAGAGAAAACAGATGAGAAATAATTAGGTTGACATCAATACCTTATTTTTGAAGAGAATTTTACAGAATATACCATATAGTTGATTTAACTTATCCAATCTACTATACATCCTACTCCTACAGGTCAACAAAATGGTCATTGATACTCTTTATGATAACTCTGCAATGCTGAAAAATTCCTTAACCTCTTATATCTCATCCAAGGAAGTATCCCCTGAGAGTTTTCAAAAATTGAAGATGGAAAGGACCTTAATCCAATTTATGAATAACTATATTAACACTCAGAGATATAAAGGGATTTTTGAGCCTATTATTCATGTTTGCTCTATTCTAAATCTCTGACATAATCTTTCATACATATATGAAAGATTATATATATAATAAAGAAATACATATATGAAAGATTATATATATAATATATATATCGTGAATATATAGATCCACTATATATATAGTGAATATTAGGTTTAATATTTGGTTGATTAAGTCACTAGATTTCTAAAATGTTAATGCCACAAAGAGGTAGCAACATGGTAAAGTGTGGAAGGACTGGGACCATGACCCAAAAGCTATGAGTCCCATAACAGGCCCTACTATTAAAGGCAAATCATCCACTCCCAGAGTCTCGTAAGAGGCAAAATGAGTTAACCCTTCAAGCCCCTTTAATGCCTACATTTGTATGTTTCTATTAAATATTTAAGTTTTCCCTAGTTGGCCTTACACATCTTCATTAGCTCTCAGGAAAGTGAGAACACCAAATCCAATGCACTCCTCATACATAATGGTCCACCATTAGGGAATTCAATTAGTAGAATTATTTTGATTTCTACCATGTAATGGAGTTTCATTTTAAAAATAACAATTATAAATTACTCTCTTCTCAAATATCTCCCCTCTCTTCCAAAAAGAAAATATGCTAAGGGGAGCAGACTTTAGTGAAATTTTTGGAAACAGTGGCCTTGCCTGATAGACTCTGTTTAAACACCACATTTAGTATTAAATGCCAAATCCTCAGCTCTATGCACTGCCTCATTAGTTATTAATGAGGCAACATATTTGTTCAAAATTTATGATTGTTGATTTGCTCCCATCACTGTATGAAATATTAACATAGCATTTGTACTTGCAACCATTTGCAGACATTAGATTGTGTATTTGCATATTCATGAACACTCATAAATGTTTAAGGAGACAGCACAGAAAGCATGGGAGCTGTCAGCCAGCCAGTAAAAAGGCATATTTACAGCGTTAATAAGTATTTGAGTTTATAGGCCAAAACGATGAGCAACAAATTAAGTGAAATTCTGGTTTGCCTATTGCAGAGAACTAAGGATTTTGCTATTTTTTAGAGATTTGTAAACTTGAAATTCATTTCATAAGTTCTGAATAAATGCTTATTATTTAATCACAAAATGTATAGCCTTTGTGCAAGGAATTTCCTATGAGTGTCAGGTTCTTAGAGATTTCATTTTACCTTAGCTGATACACAGTTTTTCTGCCTTGGGCTTCTCTTCTATCAAAGTAATGTGGGAAGGCAAATGTGTCACTTACTTAGCTGGAATTATTTTCTATTTTAGTTCCACTGAGGAACTTGAACAAATGATGTGTCCTGGTGTACCAATACAAACCAGTATACTTGACTCAGTCTGTCAACCTCCAAAAACTAGAGCCTGGAGATTATAAAGTTAAAACATGGTGCACTAATGAAAAATATGAGAAAGAGGCATTAAAGCATCCAACTAACAAACATTTGCCTAACAAATAAACCATATATCCAAGTGGCCACTAAATGGCCCACCAAACCTATTCTATTACAGGAAACCTTACCCTTGCCATGCTCCTGACAACCATGGTAAGAAACCTGGGAACTTTCTTAAGTTTTATGGGTCAATAATGGGGAAAATATTAAATTAGATCCCTACCTCACACCATACACAAAGATAAATTTCAGGTGTATTAAACAAACTGGTGACAAAAGGAAAAGCTATAAAGTTTGTGTTATATAAACCAAAACAGAAAAATATGTTTCTGACTTAAGGGCAGGGGGAAAAAAAACATTCATTAGTCAGTGTTATGACCTGAGCCATACCATTGTAAAATGTCTCAAATGTCAACTCTGGGTAAATGATTGTTTGAGGCAGTCCAGTCCACCACATCCATGTGTCAGCAGGAAAAGGGAATCACAGATGAGCATGTGGGTTGTAGGTGGCTTCTGTTTTGATGGCCTAATTGATCTGCTGACCACTTCTTGCCCTCCTAGTACCTGCTTCTAAAATCTGCAACTGGTAGGTTTGTGGTTCTTTTTTGATACAGCAAAGATCCACTGGTCCTCTCAGGTATCCTACTATACCTCAACTTTTGCTTATTCTGTTTGTGTCTAAGGGCTGGAAATGATTTCATTTGATCTTTAGCCAAGGTAAGATCCTTAACAGGCCACGTCAACAGGTACACCTCTGCATCACAGCAGTGATTCTTCAGTAATCTCACCAGCCAGAAGCACCATCATTTTCTTTCTGTGTCCCTCCAAGGGGCAAGCTGGAACATCTAGATATTTTTAAAGAGGTGGGGGAATACATAGGGAACTAAATGATGTTCTAGGGAACTAATTTCAAGCTGTTGCCTTCCTAAACATGCCAACATACCAGGAGTTTTATTCTGATTTATATATTGGTATAAATTAGAGGGTAATAGATTCCTCCATACAATGGTTATTTCTTAGAATATCAAATAAGAAACAACAAGAAACTTCCTATACTCTCAGAATTTTCTTGATTTCCACCAAGGTGGGAGGGTTGTCAGGGTCTGAGTCTAGCATGTTTGTGTCTGATTTATCTCTCTCCCTTCTCTTCCCCATAATTATCTTGGACCAAGATGATAGCCATTTCCTTCTTTTTTCTATGAAGCAATAATCTCCCCCCCCCAATAATATCCCATTTCCAGAAAAACATTTATTTTTCTCTTATCTCTGGGCTCATGGTGGTGAAGAAGTATAGGAAAAAACACACTGTTTTTTTAAGAAGAGAATAAAAATCTAACATCCCATGCACACAACCTTCAATGAGTCAGAGATAACACACATGCAACACATTTAACACACATATGCACATAAGCACACACATGTACATTTTAACTTCTACTAATCAGAAGAAATCCATTCATTCTTTCACCACATATTTGTTATTATTCCCATGTAAACACAGTAGTATAGGAGATAGAAGCTATTTTTTATTTATTTTTCATGTATATATATATATATATAAGCTATTTTTTTTAAACAAAACTTTATATTTTCCATTTCAAGAAAAGAAACAAGTAATAAACAAAAAAATAATACTTAACATATTGGTTATTATAAAATGATAAGGAAAACTGAAGCAGAACAGGAGCACAGAGCTTGAGTGATGGATAGAAAAATGGTCTATATTGATGGTATTGTCTAAAGAAGTTCTCTCTCCTAAGATAACTTTTCAGCAGGGAACTAAACAAAGAGAATGAACCAGCTTTGTGGTCATCTGGTGGGTGGTCATTTGACACATGGGAAAAGCAAGTCAAAGGTCCTGGAGCAAGAGCCCCCTGGACATGGTTAAAGGCAAGGAGGAGGCCACTAATGTGGGAGCAGAGAGATGGAGAGGGTGTGGAGTGGGAGGTGAGATCAGAGAGATGGCAAAGAGACAGATTGTAAGCTTAGATCACAAAGGTGAATCTGCATGATTTGGGAAGCCATTGGAGAATTTCTAGCAGAAGAATGATATGATCTGATTTAGATTTTCAAAGAAACTGTCTGGCTGCCATTTTGGGAAAGACTTAAGGGATGAGGATGTGGATGCTGAGAGACCAGCTAGGAGGCAACTGCCAGCTCCAGGTGAGACAGGCTCAGACTGAGAAATTAGCTGTAGATGTAGGAGGAAACTGTTGTGTTCCAAAAGATATTTTGAGGATAGAGCCAGTGCAATTGCATATGGGTATAAGAAAATGAGTCAACTTACCCTATAGCCTGGGACTTGAGAAACTTAAATAACATTGAGATGGAGACAACAGTGGGGAGAAACAATTCAGGGAGATCAGCGTTCACTTTTGGACAAGGTCAGGATGCATCTCTTAACCAAAGAGATGTCGATCAGACAGCTGGGTATGAGTGTGGAGTTCAAAAACACATCCAAGCCAGATCTGCAAATATGACAGTCTACAGATGACATCTAAGGCCATAGTGAGATCACCTAGGGTGGGATTTCAGAAAGAAAAGCAAACAGGAGTGGGCCTTGATCCTCAGGACACTGCAACGTTTAGAGGTCGGGGTTCTGAGAAGGCTGTACAGAGCGACCCAAAAGATCAGTCATGGGCAGAGAGCAATGCAAAGAACACTGAAATAAAGAAGTGTCTCAAAGTGGGAGAGTGTGCTGAGAGCAGCTGGCCCCAGAAGTGGGAAGAGGATGGAGAAATGGCTGTTGGCCCTGGGAGGTGGGAGCCATGCGGGCCTGCAAAGGTCAGTGTCCCTTGGGCCTTATCATGATGGTTCAAAAGAGAAAGGTGAGGGGGGGAACATTTTGAGAGCAAGGGAATTTTGGTGGAGACATCTTTAAGTTTTACTCTTTGGCCTAGTACGATGGAGCCATTGGAAGGACAGAACAAAATGAAGAAACCATCTTATCTTCCTCCCTGAAGAGGCCCTGAGTGATCCAGCACAGGGAACACCCAGTCTGCAGGTTTCTGCAGTAGCTAGAAATGAGCACAGTCCAAGTCACTGAAGTGTGGAACAGTTGGAGCAGGTGGAGCTTGTCTTTATTAAATCAATGCCTCGGGTAAGTCCGGCTCCCAGCTCCTTCCCCAGTAGCCCCTTGGCTCTGGTTTCTGACCCACAGGCTAAGCTGAAGCAGGAGAGACAGGCAGAGGGAGCCTGCAGCCTGTCATGCGGTCTGGTGGAGAGAGAAGACTGGAAGGGTTTGTAAGCGGCATAAGTAACAAAGCTCCTATTTATCTAGCCCCACATTCCAAGGAGCTCCACAGACATTAATGAGACATTAGCTCATTTCTTCTCCTCGCTAGGAGGTAGGGAGTCAGGTTCCTTGAGCTCTTTTTTTAATGTAGGAATAAAGTAATGTGAAAAATTGAAGATCCACAGCATCCTCAGGTTCGTGGGTTTTTCAGCATTGTCAGACACCCTCCATGGCTGAGGAGCTCACCCAGGCAAAGGAGCCACGTTAGTGGGTATTCGAATAGGAGGACAGGACAAGCAGGTATAACCGTGCAATTTAAGTCCAAGTACAGAAACAGGATACTGGCCTGAGCTTTGCATAAGGGATCAGTACTGGATTGTGTGAGGGCTTAGCAGTGCCTCCTGGCTTCACACTCAGACTCCACCTGGAATGCTCCATTTACTTTACACTTCAGCTTCTGCTGTCAGACAATGGATTAAACTGGCCCAGGAGTTTAATGCCATAATATGTGTAGAAGACTTAGCATGGAGCCTGGTACATTATAAGGACTAAATAATCATTTTTGTTAAAATATTTTTATCATTATCATTATTTGAGTAGAACAAAAGAGTAAATAAATAAAAGAATAAACAATTTTTCTCACTCAGTCTCCTAGCCCGGGAAAAGAAGAAACTTATCTCGAAAGTTAGTATCACCAAATAGAAAACTGTCATTTTAGTTATGACAATTCTAGCAAGTCTAAGAAGTAAAGCCCAAAACTCAGTGGCTTATAACCAGATAATTTCTTGATCTCTTTATACTATGGAGCACCGGGCAAGTGAACAGATCGGCAGCCCTCTTCCACCCAGTGGTTCAAGGACCCAGCCTGATGCCATTTTCAACATGAGGCTTTCAAGGTCATCCCGAAAGTCATTTCTATTTTAGAAGGAGACTAATGCATGAAGGAGCATGAGTGAGTGTGTGTGGGATAAATGCATCAAGGAGATGAGATAAAGGTTAATATCTAGACCACACCTAGATATTTTCATTTTCATTCCATTGGGTAGAACTAAGTAGAAACTCATTTCCTACTAGGGGGGAAATGAACAGTCAGATATAAGCATCTAGAGCCCAGAGAATAGGTCCAGGCTATAGTTGCAAACAAAAGAGTGAAACCAATTACTCTCCCTCCACCATTGGTGGGACCTCACCTATGGTGCATCTTACAAGGATACGTGTGAAATTTAGTAGGTGTAGAAGATAAATGTCTTAACACAATAACTAAGAAAATGACGTGAAGGCCATGTTGACCAGTTTTATGAAAGCATTTCAAATTGTATGTAAAACCAGCACATTGTACCCCATGATTGCATTAATGTACACAGCTATGATTTAATTTAAAAAAAAAAAAGCCAGTGAAACCTTTCCACTGGAGGTGGGATGTTGGTTCCCACATGGGATCGGCAACTACTTGTAAGTGACACATCGGTGACTCGCAGGGAGGGAGTGCAAGGGTTGAGCCCTCACTCATTCTGGGTCCACCTGAGTGTGCAGATCAGAGAAGGATAGCTCTTTTGATAAGAAAATTCTATAATGCAGTTCCTAGATGTAAAAGTTAGGTCTTGGAACCAATATGGATTGGGGCTTAAATCAAAGTTAGTTGGCAAAACAAAGTATTTAGTAACAGGGAAATAGCTTCTCCCATTGGCCAAGTGAGGAAAGAGGGAGATTGGGAGCCTGGGAGTGGAGAGAGGGTTGGGACCCTGAAGTGGGGCAGGTAGGGTGGTCTACCATAATAATGGAATTTAAGAGCTCTCCTACAGAGGGGATAGTGTAAGAACTTTAAGAAAATTAATTTTTGGCTCGGCGCCTGTGGCTCAATCGGCTAAGGGACCAGCCATGTACACCTAAGGTGGCAGGTTCGAATCCCCAGCCCAGGCCCGCCAAACAACAATGATGGCTGCAACCAAAAAATGGCCGGGCGTTGTGGCGGGCGCCTGTGGTCCCAGCTACTTGGGAGGCAGAGGCAGGAGACTCGCTTGAGCCCCAGGAGTTGGAGGTTGCTGTGAGCTGTGATGCCATGGCACTCTACCCAGGGGGATAGCTTGAGGCTCTGTCTCAAAAAAAAAAAAAAATAGGCTCGGCGCCTGTGGCTCAATCGGCTAGGGCGTCAGCCACGTACACCTAAGGTGGCGGGTTCGAATCCCCAGCCCGGGCCCGCCAAACAACAATCATGGCTGCAACCAAAAATTGGCCGGGCGTTGTGGCAGGCGCCTGTGGTCCCAGCTACTTGGGAGGCGGAGGCAGGAGACTCACTTGAGCCCAGGAGTTGGAAGTTGCTATGAGCTGTGATGCCATAGCATTCTACCCAGGGGGATAGCTTTAGGCTCCGTCTCAAAAAAAAAAAAAAATAGCACAAACACTTACATTACAGGTAAATTGCTCATGCTGAGGTAAAACAACACAGTCCTTCACAAATACTTATTGAACATCCTATTATAGGAGGGGTTGGGCTAGAGAGCTAAAAGAAGGAGAGGGCTACTGAGAGGGAGGCTGGGGGCAGAGACAGGCCTCAGACATCTCTGTCTCACCAGACTTAGCTTTGCTTCTCTTTTAGTTGTGGATGGACAAAAACTAGGCTGGGCACAGTGACTCACACCTACAATTCTAGGACTCTGGGAGGTTGAGGGGTGAGGATTGTATGAGGCCTGGAGTTCAAGACCAGCCTAAGCAAGAGTAAAACCTGGTCTTTATAAAAAGTAGAAAAATAAGCCAGGCATGGTAGTCCACAACTGTAGTTCTAGCTACTGGGGAGGCTGAGGCAGGAGAATCACTTGAGCCCAGGAGCTTGAGGTTGCTGTGAGTTGTGGGGATGCCACTGGACTCTAGCTGGGGAGACAGAGTGGGATTCTGTTTCCAGAAACAAATAAATACTTTGTTCGAGAAGTCTTTATATTTGGGGACATTGCTTAAGCCAAATAGACATGTCATATAAACACCCTCCTTATACGATTATAGGGAACTTTATTTCCAGAATATTGGATAAATAAATGAATTATCACTACAGGATAGCCAAGGGAATGAACATTGGAACATGAGGTCTTTTTAGAGCAGCTGTTTTTATTCATATTCTAAAAACAACTTATGATTCCCATTTCATCCTCTCAGTTTCATTTTTCCATTTTTCTGAAAAGCAAACTGGACTGTGGAATGATGAAGTAAGCAGAATTTATGGGAACACACTTTTTAAAAATGGTGACCACAATTATAATTTAATACTTCATCATTTCAAAGGTTTTCAATGAAAATTGAACCTACCTGAGAGAGTATTGTGGGGAAAACATGGGGTCATTAACGAAAGAGTACTTACAAAATAAAAGAGAAATTATTATAGTCTCATTTTCATGGCGTAGCTATCAAACAATTAGGTAACTTACTCTACTCATTGGTATAAGTGAAATCCTAAATGAAAACATCCTGAAAAAAAAAAAAAAACTTTACCTCCTTCTTAATCTGAGAATTCTAATGTTTATTTATTGCTATTTCTCAGATATAGTAGCTGGAAGAGGAGATAATGGAGAGTCGATTTATGGACCAACATTTAATGGTATGTGTCCTCAAATTTTATCAGTCATATATTATTTGATTTTTCAAACTTAGTAAGATGGGACAGTTTCACAGTTACAAATAAGATATTGTTGGGCAGCGCCTGTGGCTCAGTGAGTAGGGTGCCAGGCCCACATACTGAGGATGGCGGGTTCGAACCTAGCCCCGGTCAAATGACAACAAAAAATAGCCAGGTGTTGTGGCAGGCGCCTGTAGTCCCAGCTACTCCAGAGGCTGAGGCAAGAGTATTGTCTAAGCCCAAGAGTTGGAGGTTGCTGTGAACTGTGATGCTACAGCACTTTACTGAGGGCAACAGGGTGAGACTCTCTCAATAAATAAATAAATAAATAAATAAATAAATAAATAAATAAATAAGATATTGTTGTAGGTAACACTTAATAGTAAAAGTGGGAGTTAAAAATGATGACAGGGTCAGGTGCTGGCTCAGTCTTATAATCTCAGCACTTTAGGAGGCCAAGGTAGGAGATCATTTGAGTCTAGGCGCTCCAGACCAGCCTGGACAGTAAGATCCTGTTTCTATAAAAAATTAGCCAGGTGTGGTAGTATAGTCCCACATACTATAGTCCCAGCCTATAGTCCCAGCTACTCAGGAGGCTGAGGCAGGAGGATCACTTGAGCCCAGAAGTTTGGATGTTGTAGTGAGCTGTGGTCATACCAGCACATTGCAGCCTGGGCAACAGAGTGATACCCTATCTCAAAACAAAAACAAAACACATACCGCCACAAAAAGTAAGGCATACCTATGGATTCTAATATGGTTCAAGAAAAAGCAAAGTCATGTGACCAAGCAAAGGGAAGGTAAAGGATCTAAAGCTGGGGAATTTAACACCTGCAGAGGACTATTTGAGAATTTTAGAAAGGGATTTTGTTTTTAAAATGTCAAGACAACAGGAGAAGTACTTTCTGCCAATCAAGAGGCAGCAGACACATTCCCAGATGTCATTGAGAAAGTAATGGAGGAGAAAGGATATCTGCCCAAGCAGGTTTTTAAGTGCCCTACTCTGAGGAAAAAAAAAAATACTACAAAGGACATATATTGGTAAGGAAGAGAAACAGCACCAGGACTTAAGGCAGGAAGGGATAGGCTAGATCTGCTGTTCTGTGCGAAGGCAGTCGGGTGTATGAAGTGGACAGCCCTTATCTGTAAAGCTGCTAACCCTTCCAGCCTTGAAGGGAAGAGATAAACACCAGCTGACAGTCATTTGGTCAGCTGAACAACAATAACTTTTTTTCTAGATTGGTTTCATCCTTTGTCCCCGAAGTCAAGAAGTACCTTGCCAGTAAAGGATTTCCTTTTAAAGTTCTTTTGATGTTAAACAATGCCAATAAATAATAAATAAATAAATAAATAGATAAATAAATAGATAGATAGATAGATAGATATTAAACAATGCCCCTGCCCACCCGCAACTACATAAGTTCAACACTGAAAGCATCGAAGTGGTCTGCTTGCCCCCAAACACGATGTCTCTAATTCAGCCTCTATCTAGATCAAGGGTCACAGGACCCTTAAGGCTCATTATACGTGGCATTGTATGGAAAGGATCGGCAACCTGGTGGAAGAGGACCTCGATAGTCAAAGTCTGGAAGGATTGCCCCATTGAAGATGTTATCAATATTATAGAAAAAGCTGTGAAACCCTGAACAATAAATTCCTGTGAGAGAAAACTGTGTCCAGATAGGGTATGTGACTCGACAGAGGTCACAGCAGAGCCAATCAAGGAAACCATGAAAGGGATTGTGGAGATAGACAGAAGGTTTCAGATACGGATCTTAGAGAAATTCGAGCGCTAACAGACAGAACATGAGAGGAATTAATAGAAGATAACTTGATGGCACCGAGTGCCAGTTCCAAACCAGTGCCAGATGATGAGGAAGAGGATGCCGAAGAAGCCATGCAGAAAATAAATCGACATAGACAATCTGGCAGAAGAGTTCCAGTTATTGAAGACTGTTTTTAACTTGTGCAACTTGCTCCCTCCTATGCTATGGGTCCAAAACTAGAGCAAATGATAGAACAAGGATTGGTGCCATATACAAACATTTTTAGAAAAGTGAAAAAGCAAAAAGGTCAAGTGGAAATTACGCCAGGGCTTCTGTGGAGTTGCACTGAGTGTGCCGGCCTCTCCTGCTCCCTGTACCTCTTCTGCCTCTGCCAGCCCAAGATAGCAAGGCCAGGGCCTTCTCCTCCTCTTCCGCTTCCTCCTCAGCCCACTCAACACGAAGGCAATGAGGATGAAGACTTTTGTGATGATCCACTTTCACCTAATGAATAGTGAATACATGTATATTTTCTATTCCTTATGATTTTCTTTATAACATTTCCTTAACTCTAGCTTACATTATTGTAAGAATACAGTACATAATACATATACAAAATATGCGCTAAGAAACTATTTATGTTATTGGTAAGGCTCTGGTCAACTATTAGTAGTTAAGTGTCTGGACAGTCAAGAGTTATACATGGATTTTTGACTGGGGGAATGTGAGGTCACAAACCTCTGCATTGTTCAAGGATCAGCTGACATTAGAACTGTATAGCTGGCTTGGCGCCTGTGGCTCAAGTGGCTAAGGCACCAGCCACATACACCTGAGGTGGCGGGTTCGAATCCAGCCCAGGCCCACCAAACAACAGTGATGGCTGCAACCAAAAAATAGCCAGGCGTTGTGGTGGGCACCTGTGGTCCCAGCTACTTGGGAGGCTGAGGCAGGAGACTCGCTTGAGCCCAGAAGTTGGAAGTTGCTGTGAGCTGTGATGCCACAGCACTGTACCCAGGGGGACAGCTTGAGGCTCTATCTCAAAAAAAAAAAAAAAAAAAGAACTATACAGTCTACATCAAAATAAGCTAAAAGACATCAAGAAAATGATACAAGAAATAAAAGAGCTCGTAACTCAGTATTAGAGAAACTTGGACGTGATGTGACAGAACTGAGGAAAGAATGAGCAATAAAAGAAAAATAATTTCAGGAATGAGTAAACTCGAAAGAATACAAGAGCAAATAAAAATACACATATGGGCCAGGCACGGTGGCTCACGCCTGTAATCCCAGCACTCTGGTAGGCTGAGGCCAGTGAATCATCTGAGCTCAGGAGTTGGAGACCAGCCTGAGCCAGTATGAGACCCTGTCTTTAAAACTAGCCTGGGCGTTGTGGCCGGCGCCTGTAGTCCCAGCTGCATGGGAGGCTGTGACAAGAGAATTGCTTGAGTCCAAGAGTTTGAGGTTGCTGTGAGCTACAACACCAATATGATCTAAAAGAAGTAGAAGTTAGGAGAATGAAATTTTTAAAAACCAAAAAGAAATGAAGAAAGATGAAAAGGATTAATAAGAAAGTCAGAAACATTCTTTTGGTTTGAAAAGAAGATATAGATGTTAGGTATCCCTAAGGAATTGAACTAATCCGAGGAAGCAGTATGAATCCCAAGAACTATAATTAAGGAAAACTTTCCTGAAACATAAAAGGGATTTGATACTCTCTTAGTTTAGGTGGTGGTATACAACATCAAACTGAACATCAAAGATACATTTATTAAATTTTCATACATTGCATTTATCTTATATGTTTGATCTATTTTGACAATTGTGTATACTTCAAGTATATGTTTATACCACAAATAATATTTCTATACCTCAAGTAGAAATGTTTATACCTTAAATTAAAATATATGCACGTATGTATAAAAAGTTGAAAACTCTGCCTGGGTGCAGTGGCTCACACCTGTAATCCTAGCACTCTGGAAGGCCCAGGTGGGTGGATGGCCCGGGACTCAGGAGTTTGAGACCAACCTGAGCAAGGGTGAGACCTCATCTCTAAAAATAGCTGGGGCTTGGCGCCTGTGGCTCAAGCAGCTAAGGTGCCAGCCACATACACCTGAGCTGGCGGGTTCGAATCCGGGCATTGTGGCAGGCACCTGTAGTCCTAGCTACTTGGGAGGTGGAGGCAGGAGATTTGCTTGAGCCCAAGAGTTGGATGTTGCTGTGAGCTGTGATGCCACAGCACTCTACCCAGGGGGACAGCTTGAGGCTCTGTCTCAAAAATATAAAAATAAAAATAGCTGGGCATTGTGGTGGGCACCTATAGTCCCAGCTAGTTGGGAGGTTGAGGTAAGCAAATTACTTGAGCCCAAGAGTTTAAGGTTGCTATGAGCTAAGACATCAGGGCACTCTACTGAGGGTGACAAAATGAGACTCTGTCTCAAAAAAAAAAAAGTTGAAACTAGTTGTTGAAAGAGCACTTGATATGCCTGACAATACTGACGCAAAACAACCAACACCAAGAATACACTGTTAACATTATTTGATATTATGGGGTGGTGCCTGTGGCTCAAGGAGTAGGGTGCCAACCCCATATACTGGAGGTGGTGGGTTCAAACCCGGCTCTGGCCAAAAACTGCAATAAATAAATAAATAAACATTATTTGATATTAAACAAAAAAATTTTATTTGGGAATGCAGGCAAAAATATCAAATGGTTTATAAGGGAAAGAAAATTATATTAGCCTCATAATCTTTGACAGCAATGCTTTATGGCAGAAAAAAATGCAGTAATATATTTATGGTACTTAGGAAAGAAAATGTAAGCTCAGGATTTCATATCCAAAGTGACTTTGAATTATGAAGGGCACCGAGTTATCAACATGCAGAATTTCAGAGAAGAGTGTTGTCATGACCCCTTCTTGCAAAATCTATTATGGAATGAATTTCATAAAACCAAACTCTAAGACTGACCTCAGTGTCAGACTGGTGGTGAGCATTAGTCACACAGTTATTTGTAGAACTCAAATTCACCAAAGAGTAAAGCGGCTGTGCTACGCAGTGACTGTGTGCTTGGGCGATGTAGATAGAGGCTTCAATTTTAAAATAATTGAAGAAAATAAAGACTATATGCAAAAAGGTGTAAAGTATTTTCAATAATTATGAAAATGTGGTGGCTATTATTAGTATTGTTATCCAGAGACTGTTGTATATACATAATATGGAATAAAGTCAGTGAGTAATTACGGCATATGTAATTTCATCATTTGCTGTATCTTTGAGGATCAGGATTTTCAAAGTAGAAGAAAGAAGATACAGATGAAATATAACAGAGGCCAAGGAGTAAAACATTCTATGGTCCTGAATGAGAACTGGAAATACCACTTTATTTATTTTTGCTTTTTTATATTTCGGTTTAATGTGAAGGTACAATTAGGTTGCAATGTTTGCATTTGTTTGGTAGAGTCCCTATGGTAGTTGTGTCCCGCACCCAAGACGTATGCCATATACCCTTGCATTGTGCCCATTCAGTGGGAGCACACCAGTACCCTCCTTCATGGAAATACCACTTTAAACTCAGGAATTAACAAATTCAAATCTAGACATTAATATATAGCTTTCTCTCCACTGGAGAGGTCTATGAACAATGACCAACCCAGCAGCAGTGAGTACTCGTAGCAGGTATAAGAGATTTTTTTGAAGTGTCATTTCTCATTTAAGGAAACTACGGCTTCTGGGAGAAATGGCAGATGCTAGCTAGGTCTCAGGCAGAAAATGTACAAAATGAGCCTGGAACCTCATGTTCTATCAGATAGCAAAAGCACTATTAAAGATTACTTTAAACTTAAAAGGCCTCTAGAGCCAATTTGGAGAGGTTCTTACTGGCTGAAGATGGAATAATTTGAACTTCAAAATAAGAGTGATGGCAAGTGATCAAAACTCAAAAAATAGTTTAAATCCATGAGTTCATAAAGATATTATTTTATAAAATAAAGCCTAGTTGGTTACCTTTGGTGAATGACAAGAAAATATTTCATAATCTTAAAAACTGATAAATTGGGCCGCACTTGTGGCTCAAAGGAGTAGGGCGCTGAACCCATATGCCAGAGATGGTGGGTTCAAACCCAGCCCCGGCCAAAAATTTAAACAAACCTTATATATTTAGGGAAAGAGGCTCGGCGCCTGTGGCTCAATCGGCTAAGGCGCCAGCCACATACCCCTAAGGTGGTGGGTTCGAATCCCCAGCCCGGGCCCGCCAAACAACAATGATGGCAGCAACCAAAAAATGGCCGGGCGTTGTGGCAGGCGCCTGTGGTCCCAGCTACTTGGGAGGCTGAGGCAGGAGACTCGCTTGAGCCCAGGAGTTGGAGGTTGCTATGAGCTGTGATGCCATAGCACTCCACCCAGGGGGACAGCTTGAGGCTCTGTCTCAAAAAAAAAAAAAAAAAAAAGCCAACTAATGTGTTAGTTTCTATAGGAAAATGTTCTGAGTTCTGAAAAACTGATACAGAAATGAACTTTGGAAACTTTCAGTATTATTTATAGGTAATTAGTCACTGATTATTATACTGGTCAGACCAGAAGTTATAGACCCAAGGTGAATAGAATATTCCAGGTTCCAATTCCACTTCATTCAGGCCTTCGTTTTTGAGCTCCAATGGGCTCATCTATAAAATAGGAGTGATAATATTTGTACCTACTTAGGGAACAAGAATCTGGGCCAGGTGATCTGCTGTGGTTCATTTTGGTGTGAATTATTTGAGATACAGATTTGAAAAAGGAGTATAAAAGTGACCAGCTCTTTTTATGAGGCCAGGGTAATCTCTGACATTTGATAAGGACAATACAAGAAAAGGTCCATTTTAGATACAAATATAGATTCAAAAATCCTTAATAAAATATTATCTAACGTAAAAGTATATTTAAGGGGTAATACATCACAAACAAGGACTTCCATATCCCAGGAATGCAAGTGTTTCAGTATTACAAAATATGTTAGTGTTATGTACTATAATAATAGATTAAAGAAAAAAAATCATATGGTTACCTCAGCTGATGATTTTTAAAAGGGTCAAAGCCTCCTTATCATAAGAAATATTAGCAGAGATTAGAAATTCTTGTATTTGGGCAGTGCCTGTGGCTCTGGCCAAACTGCAACAACAACAAAAAAAATAGCTGGGCATTGTGGCAGGCATTTGTAGTCCCAGCTACTTGGGAGGCTGAGGCAAGAGAGAGAATCACCTAAGCCCAAGAGCTGAAGGTTGCTGTGAGCTGTGACACCACAGAACTCTACTGAGGGTGACAAAGTGACACTCTGTCTCTAAAAAAAAGAAAGAAATTCTTATAGTTAATGGAAAAAAAAGTTAGTCTCATAGATCAGGAAAAGGACAGAGATGTCTACATTTACCACTCTGGTCTGACAAAATCCTGGAGGTCTGGACCAATACTACAAGGAAATAAAAGAGAGTAGTTCAAAGACGAAAAGGGACAAAATAAAACTGGTTAGTAGATAAAATCATCTACTTTGAAAAACCAACCAAAAGCACTAGCAGGAGTGTTCAGCAAGGTTGCTGTACACAAAATCAATGTACAAAAAAATTGCTAGTATTTTACTAGACCAGAAATAACCAATTAGAAAATGTAATAAAAAATAACCTTCAATTTGCATCAGTGACAAAAATTATAGAGTATCTAAGAATTAGCCGAACATTCCTAAGACCTCAGTGGAAAAATGTTTTTAAATTCTAATAAAGGACATACAATAATAGTCCCTGCTTTCAAATGGGATGATTTCATATTATAAAGATATTAATTGGGCCAGGCACAGTAGCTCACACCTGTAATCCTAGCATTTTAGGAGGCAAAGGTGAAAGGATACCTTGAGCTCAGGAGTTAGAGACCAGCCTGAGCAAGAGTGAGACTGGCTCAGCACCTGTGGCTCAAGTGGCTAAGGCGCCAGCCACATACACCTAAGGTGGTAGGTTCAAATCCAATCCAGGCCCGCCAAACAACAATGACATCTGCAACCAAAAAAAAAATAGCCAGGTGTTGTGGAGGGCGCCTATGGTCCCAGCTACTTGGGAGGCTGAGGCAGGAGACTCGCTTGAGCCCAGGAGTTGGAGGTTGCTGTGAGTGGTGATGCCATAGCACTCTACCCAGGGGGACAGCTTGAGATTCTGTCTCAAAAAAAAAAGAAGAGTGAGACTGTCTCTACTCAAAATAGAAAAATTAGCCAGGCATTGTGGAGTACACCTACAGTCCCAGCTACTCAGGAAGCTGAGGCAAAAAAATCACTTGAGCTCAGGAGTTTGAGGTTGCTGTTAGACTGATCCGTGGCACTCTCGCCTGAGCAACAGACTCTGTCTCAAAAAAAGCAAATATATATATGTATGTATATATAATTTGTATATATATAAATAAATTATATGTATTTATTTGTTTATATACATATATATAATTTGTATATAAATTGTCCCCAGAATTATTTATAATTTACTGTTACCAATAAAAATCCAACTGGTAGACAGGGTGCAGTGCCTTACACCTGTGATCCTAGTACTCTGGGAGGCCAGGGTGGGTGGATAGTTTCAGCTCACGAGTTGAGACCAGCCTGAACAAAAGCAAGACACACACACAACCCACCCCGTCTCTACTAAAAAGTAGAAAAACTAAGGCAAGAGGATCATTTGAGCCCAAGAGTTGCTGTGAGCTATGATGCCACAGCATTCCACCCAGGGCAACAGCTTGAGACTCTGTCTCAAAAAAAAAAAAAAAAAAAATCCAAGTGGTATTTTGCTTTTCAACAGATCTTGTTAAATTTCCCCCACAAATTTTTATGGAGCAATAAAAGACCACAAATGTTAAGTCTACAATGGAAAGAAAGAGTGAAAGAGGGTATCTTGCCCTTCCAGATACTTAAACTTGCTACGAAGCATTGAGAAAATCAATTTGTGCAAGAATTAGACAATTATTCCATTGGAGCAGAATACAAACTCAAAGACAGATACTTGTATATATCAGAATTTGATATGTGGTAAAAACGGCTCACTACAGAAAAAAATAAATTGGATCCTTAACACCAATAAAAAAAAAAAAAAGACAGGGGCACCTGCAGCTCAGTGGTTATGGTGCCAGTCATGTACACTGAGGCTGGAGGGTTCAAACCCAGCCCAGGCCTGCTAAACAGCAATGACAATTGCAACAAAAATGGCATTGTGGCAGGTGCCTATAGTCCCAGCTACTTGGGAGTCTGAGGCAAAAGAATCATTTAAGCCCAAGAGTTTGAGGTTGCTGTGAGCTGTGACACCATGGCACTCTACTTTGGGCGACAGGATAAGACTCTGTCTCAAAAGAAAAAAAAAATTGAGAAAGAAGAACTCTAGAAGGATCAAAAAATTAGCCTGTTGGCTTGGTGCCTGTAGATCAAGCAGCTAAGACGCCAGCCACATACACAAGAACTGGTGGGTTTGAATCCAGCCCAGGCCTGCCAAACAATAATGACACCTACAACCAAAAAATAGCCGGGTGTTGTGCCAGGCACCTGTAGTCCCAGCTACTTGGGAGGCTGAAGCAAGAGAATTGCTTAAGCCCAGGAGTAGGAGGTTGCTGAGAGCTGGGATGCCATAGCACTCTACCCAGAGTGACAGTTTGAGGCTCCGTCTCAAAAAAAAAAAAAAAAATTTAACCTGTAGTCCCAGCTACTTGGGAAGCTGAGGCAAGAGGATCACTTCAGCCCAAGAGTTTGAGGCTGCTGTGAGCTATGACGCCATAGCACTCTACCCCGGGCGACAGAGTAAGACTGTCTCAAAAAAGGATCAAAAAAGACCTAACTGTAAGTAAAGCTATGAAGTTACTGGAAGAAGATGTAAAAAAGTATCTTCGTGGTATAGAGATGGAAAAGAACATATACAAATTTTCAAAATCACAAACCATAAGAAGAAAAAAATGGTAATTTTGATTACATCCAAACTAAGGATTTCTCTTCAATGAATATTCATGAAGGAAAAACTAGGAGGAAAAAAACTAGTAGAAATTGTGCCACCTATGCAATTTCCAATGTGACAAGGAACTGATATCATTTTTTTAAGAGTCTTGCTAATAAACAAGAAAAATACTACAAAAGAAAAGAGGCAAAGAATCTAAGGAGGAAACTGCAGGTATGGTGGTGCAAGCCTGTAGTCTCAGCTTCGGGAGGCTGCCCAGGAGTTCAAGTCCAGCCTCAGTGACATAGTGAGACACCATCTCTAAAGTGTGTGTGTGTGTGTGTGTGTGTCTATTTGCCAAAGACTAAAACCAAAGTGCTAACAAGTGTCTAAAGGAATGTTCCAAACCATAACTAATCAAAGAAAACTGCAGTAATATATCACCTCTCACTTAATTTACTTACAAATATTAAAAATCCAAACACTTTCTCATTTATTTAATTAAAATCTCAAAAGTCCAGGCTTGGTACCTGTAGTTCAAGCAGCTGGGGCACCAGCCACATACACAGGACCTGGCAGGTTCGAATCCAGCCCAGGCCTGCCAAACAACAATGACAACTACAACCAAAAAATAGACAGGCGTTGTGGTGGGCACCTATAGTACCAGCTACTTGGGAGGCTGAAGAAAGAGAATCACTTAAGCCCAGGAGTTGGAGGTTGTGGTGAGATGTGATGCCACTGCACTCTACCCAGAGTGACAGCTTGAGGTTCTGTCTCAAAAAAAAATAAACAACAACAAAAAAAATCTCAATAGTCCATTCTGGCTAAAATCTAAAAGACTCCATATAAGTGTTGATGAAGGTGTGGAGAAATTATACACTGCTGGTGAGAAGGTAAAATGGTACAACCACTTTTTTGGGGGGGTACAACCACTTTGTAAAGCAGCTTGGCAGTTTCATAAAAAGTTACACGTACTTTTTACACAGGCAGTGCCTGTGGCTCAAAGGAGTAGGGTGCCAGCCCCATATGCTGGAGGTGGCAAGTTCAAACCCAGCCCCAGCCAAAAACTGCAAAAAAAAAAAAAAAAGGTTACACATATGACTATCATATAATCCAGACAGTCTACTTCTAGCTATTTTCCAAGAGAAATAAAAGCATATGTCCTGCAGCCAGAGGCGGTGACTCACACCTGTAATCCTAGTACTCTCGAGGCCTGAGCCAGAGTGAGACCTCATCTCTAAAATAGCCAGGCCTTGTGGCAGGTGCCTGTAATCCCAGCTACTTGGGAGGCTGAGGCAAGTGAATCACTTGAACTCAAGAGTTTGAGATGGCTGTGAGCTATGATGCAACAGCATTCTACTGTCGCCCCTACTGAGGGGGACAAAGTGAGACTCTGTCTCAAAAAAAAAAAAAAAAAAGACTCCATGCCTGTAGCTCAAGTGGCTAGGGCACCAGCCACATACAGCAGAGCTGGCAGGTTCAAATCCAGCCTGGGTCTGACAAACAACAACAACAAAAAATAGCAGGGTGTTCTTGTGGGCACCTATAGTCCCAGCTACTGGGAGGCTGAAGCAAGAGAATCGCTTGAGGCCAAGAGTTTGAAGTTGCTGTGAGCTCTGATGCCACAGCACTCTATCAAGAGTGATATAGTGAGACTCTGTCTTAAAAAAAAAAAACAGTCTTGTGGCTGAATCTTTAGCATTCTCTAAATATATGATCATAGCATCAGCAAAAAGGGAGAGCTTGACCTCCTCTGCTCCCATTTGGATGCCCTTTATTTTCTTGTCTAATTGTATTGGCTAGAACTTCCAGCACTATGTTGAATAGTAATGGTGACAAAGGACAACCTTGTCTGGTTCCATTTCTAAGAGGAAAAGGTTTCAGTTTTACTCCATTCAGTAAAATATTAGCTGTGGGTTTGTCATAGATAGCTTTGATCAGTTTAAGAAATGTGCCACCTATGCCTATACTTCTCAGTGTTCTAATTAGAAAAGGATGCTGGGGCTCAGCACCTGTGGCTCAAGTGGCTAAGGTGCCAGCCACACGTACACCTGAGCTGGCGGGTTCGAATCCAGTCCGGGCCCACCAAACAACAATGATGGCTACAACCAAAAAATAGCCAGGCATTGTGGTGGGTGCCTGTGGTCCCAGCTACTTGGGAGGCAGAGGCAGGAGAATCGCTTGAGCCCAGGAGTTGGAGGTTGCAGTGAGCTGTGATGCCATGGCACTTCACCCAGGGTGACAGCTTGAGGCTCTGTCTCAAAAAAAAGAAAAGGATGCTGGATTTTATCGAATGCTTTCTCTGCATCTATTGAGAGAATCATACAGTGTTTGATTTTGCTTCTGTTGATACGGTGAATAACATTTATGGACTTGTGCATATTAAACCAGCCTTGCATCCCTGGGATGAAACCTACTTGATCATGATGTATGACTTTTTTGATGATAAGCTTGTAAACTATTGGCTAGGATTTTGTTGAGAATTTTTGCATCTATATTCATTAGTGAAATTAGTCTAAAATTCTCCTTTTTAGTTGGGTCTTTTCCTGGTTTTGGTATCAGGGTGATGTTTGCTTCATAGAACATGCTGGGGAAGATTCCTTCCTCCTCAATTTTTTGGAATACTTTCTACAGTATCTTATAAGATCTTCTTTGAAGGTTTGATAGTATTCTGGTGTGAAGCCATCCGGACTAGGGCATTTTTTTGTTGGGAGATTTTTTATTGTTTCTTTGATCTCAGTGCTTGAAATTGGTCTATTCAGGAGATCTATTTCATCTGCGCTAAGTCTAGGAAGAGGGTGTGATTCCAAATATTGATCCATTTCCTTCACATTGTCAAATTTCTGGGCATAAAGTTTCTGGTAGTATTCAGAGATAATCTTTTGTATCTCTGTGGTATCAGTTGTTAATTCCCCTTTATCATTTCTGATTGAGGTTACTAGAGATTTTACTTTTTGGAAGTCATCAAAAAATACAGTAATGTCTAGGATATAAAATCAATGTCCATAAGTCAGTTGCCTTTGTATATGCCAACAACAGCCAAGATGAGAGGTTAATTAAGGACACAACTCCCTTCACCACAGCCCCAAAGAAAATGAAATACTTAAGAATATACCTAACAAAAGAGGTGAAGGATCTCTATAAAGAAAATTATGAAACCCCAAGAAAGGAAATAGCAGAGGACATTAACGAATGGAAGAACATACCATGCTCATGGCTGGAAAGAATCAACATTGTTAAAATGTCTATACTTCCCAGAGCAATTTACCAATTCAACATTGTCCCTATTAAAATACCAACATCCTACTTTCAAGATTTGGAAAAAATGATTCTGCATTTTGTATGGAACCAGGAAAAAACCTGTATAGCTAAGGCAGTTCTTAGTAATAAAAACAAAGCCGGGGTTATCACCATACCAGATTTTAGGCTGTATTACAGGGTCATAATGGTCAAGACAGCATGGTACTGGCACAAAAATAGAAATATAGACATTTGGAATTGAATAGAAAACCAGGAAATGGCTCAGCGCCTGTGACTCAAGTGGCTAAGGCGCCAGCCACATACACCTAAGGTGGTGAGTTCGAATCCCCAGCCCAGGCCCGCCAAACAACAATGATGGCTGCAACCAAAAAATGGCCAGGCGTTGTGGCGGGCACCTGTAGTCCCAGCTACTTGGGAGGCTGAGGCAGGAGACTCGCTTGAGCCCAGGAGTTGGAGGTTGCTATGAGCTGTGATGC
>CAUYQV010007858.1:0-28051 GCA_963574575.1 Galagoides demidoff
ACTAAATTTACATAAGCTATGGGCAAGAGGGGGCCTTTTCTTAAAGGTGAAATTCTTTTTTTTTTTTTTGAGACGGAGCCTCAAGCTATCCCCTTGGGTAGAGTACCATGGTATCACAGCTCACAGCAACCTCCAACTCCAGGGCTCAAGCGAGTCTCCTGCCTCCGCCTCCCAAGTAGCTGGGACCACAGGCGCCCACCACAACGCCCGGCCATTTTTTTTTCTTTTTGGTTGCAGCCATCACTGTTGTTTGGCGGGCCCAGGCTGGTGATTTGAACCCGCCACCTTAGGTGTACGTGGCTGGCGCCTTAGCCACTTGAGCCACAGGCGCCAAGCCAAAGGTGAAATTCTATTCTCTAATGTTATAGGTGTGTGTCTAAGTCAACTCTCAGGTCACTGTGATAATGTAGGCCAGAGGAAACGATCCCAAAACAAGAATGGAAAACCCAATAGTCACGTCCATGCAGGTTTAGAAAGCTCTCATTTTACATCCTCTCAAAAAACTTCCATTTTCCCCACATGCTCCCCTCCATGTGGCCCAAGGAAAAAATAATGATGCATTAAATAAGAAAACAGAATGCAGACAGCTCAGAGGAAAGACAATCTACTGCAAGATTCAGCAGACATTTCCAGGATACTGTTGGGAATTCTTAATAGAGGAAGAACGCACAGGCAAATGCTATAGAAAAGAACAGATGGAGATGAGATGTAAACAGGATGAAATAAAGCAGGTAACTAAAAAGGCAACACCAGAATTAAAAATCACATAGCAGGCAACAGACAACAGAACTGAAGAGGTGGAAACGGATTTTTCTAATCATGGTTGACATTAACTTGCCGTAAGCCAGTCGGGAATGTGGTGGTGAACACGGAACAGTCGCCTGAGAATAAAAACGTGTAGCTGGGCAGAGTGGAAATCCAAACACACTTCATTAGCTGGGTCATTTTTCGAAGATTTTCATATGTCAGAATTGAAGTTTTTATAAAATAAGTTCTTAATGTAACTTGCTTTTAAAATTGTGTTGTACCTTAACAATGATTCACCCAGATCGCACACCCCGACATATCACATAGCATTTCTTTAATTCTGCCAATCGCCCTTAGACAGGAAGATGTGTGCAGGCAGGAAGTCCACCTGCCCAGTCCAAGGCTGGGTCCCTTGCAAGCTGGTGCTCAATGATACTACTAATTTATTCCTGGGATGAAAGAAATAAGTGGGCACTCTAAGTGGCTTGAAGCAAGGACAGCCAAGTGATTAACGAGGTCCTTTCTGTCTCTTGGAATAAAGAACAAAATGAATGGCAAGGAGGGACCAGAATACTGAAGGCATTTAAACTGAGGGAATGAACGCTCAGAAAGGCGCAAATGCAGACCATCCCTGTGAAATGGTTTGGCGGGCCCCGGTGTGGCTCTGCTAAACACAGACTGTGTTACTTTCTAATCTACAAGAAAGCCAACCACTTTCTAAGTAATTCTAGTCTGCTATTTTAACGCTCCAACTAAAGAAAATCAATTCATTTAAATTATGGGGATAAATAATAAATACACAGAATATATATTATATAAAAATATTCAACACAACACTGAGTGGGTATCTTGTTTTCTACTAATTTTAGTCCTAGTCACTTCTTTAAAGGATTACCATTTTTTTTTCCTATCCAGGATAGTTAAAGAGATCACTATTATGGGCGGCGCTTTAGCTCAAGGAGTAGCCCGCTGGCCCCATATACCAGAGGTGGAGAGTTCAAACCCGGCCCCCGCCAAAAACTGCAAAAAGAAAAAAAAGAGAGAGAGAGATCACTATTATTTTTGTAAAAGTATTTTGTAAAAGTCTTTTTTAGATGTAACCAACATGTACACTCACTGATTTCAGAAGTAAAGCCGACAGTCCTCCATGTGAGTAGGTCTCATGCAATCAGTGAAAGCCCCAAGGTACCCTTAAAAAGAAGGCATTCTACCTCTAGACCACAACCAAGAAATTCCACTTGAGCTTTTAGCCTTTTGACTCAGGCTGCAACATCAACCCCAAGCAGAGTTACTCAGAATTAGAATCCATTAATTACCGGCTAGGGTTGGGAGGTATTCCATGGGTTTTGTTTCTCTGGAGAACCCAGACTAATACATCTCCCAGAAGTTATTACTAGTATTAAGCAAACACACACACATGCATATACATATGTGTCTGTGTATCAGGTGATGAAAGAGATAGGTTCTATAAAGTTTGTCCTTAAGTTGGATTAGGTACCTTTGTCTATTACTTGTAATAGCCTACATTCATAAATGTGAGTTGTACATTAAGTTGGATGCCTGTAACTTAGGGCTTGCCTGTATAAAACCACACTGCAATCCAGTTACTTTTATATCTTTCAACTTATCACTCATTTCCTCCTGGTAAGTTTCTCCCCTGTAATGCAGCCCTATTACAATCCAGCTCACTCTCCAATGGCTTACAGAAAAACATCTATGAAGTTGGCAGAATTGGGTAGTGTTAGATGAAGATCTAAGAGCATTTGCTATAGAGTAAGATCTAATTTGTATAGTGAAGACACAGGAGATCTTTACAGCTAGTTAAGTGTTCCCGTCTATAAAACACCTCAAGGGACTGCTGTAATAAATTTTCAAAAAGGGGTGGCACCTGTGGCTCAAAGGACTAGGGTGCCAGCCCCATATGCCAGAGGTGGTGGGTTCAAACCCAGCCCTGGCAAAAAAAAAAAAAAAATCTTCAACAAATACATGCTTTGGAAAAATAAGAATAAACCAAATAGCTCTCGTTTTTCTATTGTTATATATCTATATTACTCTCCTTATGACCAGACAACAAATACATGGTTTGGAAAAGTAAGAACAAACCAAACAGCTCTCATTTTCTATTGTTATATATCTTTATTACTCTCCTTATGACCAGAAGGTATATGTAAATTAAGGTGGAAATAGATCATGTCCACAGACCAGCCAACATCCAGCGACTCCTGACACAAGGTGCAGCAAAGACACCTGTGAGTGGGCTTCACTGGAAGAATATATTTAGAACAACCAAGCTCCAAAGAATAGTAGGTATTAGGCATCTTTGCAGGCAAGGTAAACATTCTGAAACGTTTGCTTTATACAAATCATTAATCACAGAGTGCACTAATCCTTAATTATTTCCTGTTTTCACTTGCCCTGTAACATGAAATTATCTTCAACTACTTCACAGCAGGAATCGAAAGTTTTGGAGAAGAACCCCAAGTGCACTCTAGAGCCATGCAATAGGGTGCCAGGATGTTTTGGGAATCCTTTTTAAAAGTCTCAGTGTGTAACTTGTTTATTCCGTTATACATCTATTTATTAGTTGGTTTTCAGGATTTCTGGTTCAGTGATGCATCTGATTAATCAAATAAATATTAAATCTTTGCACCCTTCCCTTGCTAGGGAAAAGTTCAGGCTCTTCCTTACAAAGAGTTGAGTTTTTCAGAGATTACTATACGTGACTCATGAGTTATTTCTTGCAGTTCAGCATAAGTTTGGGCATAAATGAGGTAGGTTTGAGATCTAGCTGTATGTTGGCAAGACACCCTTATCGTGCACTCAGAAAAGAGGGCAGTAAACTATAGCTTTTCCAGTTTTCTTTTTTTTTTAGAGACAGAGTCTTACTTTATCACCCTCAGTAGAGTGCTGTAACATCACAGCTCACAGTAACCTCCAACTCTCAGGCTTAGGCTATTCTCCTGCCTCAGCCTCCCGAGTAGTTGGGATACCGGCACTCGCCACAATGCCTGGCTATTTTCTGTTGCAGTTTGGCCACGGCTGGGTTCCAACCTACCACCCTTGGTATATGGGGCTGGCGGCGCCCTACTCACTGAGCCACAGGTGCTGCCCAGCTTTTCCATTTTTAATAGCTGTGTGACCTAGTTAGTTAGTTGCCCTCTCTGTGACTTGACATCCCCATGAGTAAAATGAAGAGGGGAAAAGCCACTGGATTCCAGAGAGGATTAAATAACTCCAGCAAAGCACCTTCCACCACGTCTGGCACACTAACAGCCACCAATTCGCTCTCATGTCTCTTAGTATTAAAATAGGGAAACAAGGAAGAGAAAAGAGAAACAGGGTGCTGCCTGTGGCTCAGTGAGTAGGGCGCCAGCCCCATATACCGAGGGTCTGTGGGTTCAAACACAGCCCCACCCAAACTGCAACAAAAAATAGCCAGGTGTTGTGGCAGGCTTCTATAGTCCCAGTTACTCGGGAGGCTGAGGCAAGAGAATCGCCTAAGACTAGGAGGTGGACATTGCTGTGAGCTGTGACATCACTGCACTCTACTGAGGGCAACAAAGTGAGACTCTGTCTCTAAAAAAAGAAAAAAAGAAAAGAAAAGAAAAACAAAATCCCACACTAACAAGTAAGTTAGTGAAAGGGCTATTTGCAAATATTCCCAAACGGGAAGCTACCTAAATGGTAACCCATAATGGAAAGGATAAACAAATTATGACACAGCCCCACAGTGAGATGCCAGATGGAATACATGACAATCAGATGACAACATAGATGCCCCTTACAAAGATGAATCAAATAAACCCAAACAAATGATAATATAATAACAAAAACCCAAAACAAAAGAATGTACCCTGTGACTCCACTGGAAGGTAGTATGAGACTATGGAAAACTCAAGAGTCAGAAGCCAGCACGGTGGTTATCCTTGGGGTTAGTAACTAGAAAAAGAGGAGTCTGGGAGATGCTGATTAAATTATCTGGATGATCTGGGTGCAGGGGATGAGAATTCATACACCCATACACTTATTATTTGTGATTTTTCTTCTTGGTATGTGATACTTTAATAATAAAGAGAATTAGAGAAGAGAGCTATGCTTGTGAAACCAAGATGAACAAAAGTACGTAACTTTCTCATATAATGACAGAGCCAGGCCCAGTATGCCACCCTGTTCTGTACCCATTTTATTTGAGGTAGGCTACTATTAAATCTAGGAATAAGGCTAGATTGAATTTATCTGCTTGATAGAGCAAGTCCCAGTGACTAGCCATGAATGTGCAGAATCACTCCACTGGAGGACTGAGTAGCAGTAACAGCCACACCAGCCAAGCATCCTTCCCACCCAACCTCTCACCAGGGCTGACGCTGCAAGTGAGGCCAAGAAGCAGTGTTATGCATGACACACGCCAGGAGAATTGTTTAAATGTACTCAATTACTAATACCTTACATTAATTGATTACCTAAGTCCTTTCTAGCACTTTCCAAGGGAGATACTATTATTTTTCTCACTTTACACAAAAGGAAATCAAGGCTGAATTACTAGGTCTTGTCTAAGAATTAATAACAAATGGATTTGAAACCAGGTGTTTCAAGCAGCCCACAAGATCCTGATCAGAACTCCCATCTGCAATGAAAATTATCTATTAGTTATCTCTAGGATCCTAACACCAAGCTTCCAGAGCAGTGTTCCTAACCAGGGGTGATTCTGTGTGCCAGTGGAAAGCTGGCCATGTCTAGGGGCATTTTGGTTGTCGCTACTTGAGAGGAGCTACTGGCAGACAGAGGCTGGGTGAGCAGTTTTGTCCCTCCCTCTAAACCAGATCGCTTTCCCCTATTCCTGAAGTTACTGCATTGCCCTTCTTTTCTATTAAAACTGAGTTTCCTTGCTTGCATAGCTATTTTATATATCAGGTTGGTTCTGAAACGCAATGCAGCTTAATGCCTTGGACACAGTGGAGGGGGAGGGGTCCCTAGGTGCACCTGGAACTCATTTGTATTTCAAAAACACGAAAATAACCACCACAGTGTTTGTGCTCTTTGTAATATGAAACTTTTTAGAAATTGCTTTGTACTTGGGAATAACAGCCACATGATTCACCATGAAATGAAGTCTGGAAAATCATTTTGGATAAATGGACCTATAAATTCAATAGAATTTCCATGACAACATAGACTGCAACACTCAACCACAAATAAAAGGTTATAAATCATTCAAAACCAGCTAGGAATCAGCAATATGTCTCCCATTTTGAAATACAAGAAATCTGATATACAGTTTAGTTGTTACCGATTCAAACAAAGGTCCCACTATAGTTCTTTCCTCACTTATGACATTGTATATTCTGTCCCATAACAGGTTTGGGGCAAAACAATGATGTCATGAATTTGCAATTAAACTAAATGAATTTAACACAGGTGTAGAGTTAGTTATATCCCCTCCCCTTCTCCCAGGCAGGGGCCTCCAAGAGAGCTTGTTCACAAAGACAAGTTGTGCTATTTCAACCAGAAAACTGCATTGTGCCCTGCACAGCTGAATGTTGCCAAATCATTCTTCCTAAGAAAAAGGCTGGTGCAAAATATTTCTGAGAACACACATGCAAGACAACCTGGAGGCTTCCCAAACTGCTTCTGAGTTTTATAAATCCAAACCAGACAACTATGACAGTGAAGTCCTCCCCCCTACCCCCACAGCCTTTTTTTCTGAGACAGAGTCTCACTCCTTTGTATCCCTGTGCAGGGTGGAGTGGTGTCATCCTAGCTCACCGTAGCCTCAAACTTTTAGGCTCAAGTTACCCTCCTGCCTCAGTCTCCTGAGTAGCTGGGACTACAGGTGTATGCACAATACCTGGCTAATTTCTTTTTTTCTTAATTATTGTTTGGGGTTCATTAAGGGTAGAATTAAGAATTCTTAATTAAGAATTAAGTTAGACTGATTGTATCTGTTAGGTAAAGTCCCTCTTATAATTGTGTCCCACCCTCTAATTTCTCTATTTGTAAGTAGAGATGGAGTCTCACTGCTGCTCAGGCTGGTAGAACTCCTGACCTCAAGCAATCCTCCCACTTGGGCCTCCCAGAGCACTAGGATTACAGGCCTGAGGCACCATGCCTGGCCACAGTGAGGCACTGTTATTAAGTTTAGCTGGGTGAACTGATTTGGAACATCTGTTTTCTGATCCTCAGGTCATCTTTCCATTTCTGGTGGATGTTCCCTTGCAAGGCTCTTCTGCTTACTGTGTTCTGTGACCCCTCTCTCTGGCTGCTTATGGGGCTGAGCAAGAAGTAGTAACTCACAAATGACTGTGGAGTGAATGAATGGAAGTTATTTCTCACACAGGAGAATGCGTTGTATTACTCTACTCAGATCTTTTCTCATTATTCTGTCTCCCTTAAGAGAACCAATAGCTTTGGGTAGACGACTTTCAGGTAGGGAAGGGAAACACGAATTTGGCTTAGTTTCCGGTAGGGCTGCACATTCCCGACACAGTGCTGCGTACTGGACAGTTCTCTGACTTCCCAACAGATGAATGTTTATGTTTTCATCCATGAGTACAACATGCTGAGAACTCTTCAAGGCACATTTTTAGCCCTGATCTCATACAACACAACTATGGCTTTCATTGGAATCTACGAGGGCTCCATACACCCCAAAGGTTAAGAATCACTGCTATTAAAAAGTGTGTGAACCTGCCTCAATGAGCACAGAATTGTTTCTCTAATACGGATAGAAGCAGTTCAAATGAGATGATCCCTGATGAGCACACACCTTTGATGCAGTGGAATACCAATTTTCCTGTAACACTGGGAACACTGGATTCATGGATCATTCTTATTATCTACTGACAGGATGAGCATTTCTGTTCTCATGTAAAAAATTTCCTAATAACAAATATGAAGGAGGACAATTAATAATTTTTTCTAATGATTTCACTTTATATTATTCAAGAAGTTTCTTTCTTTTTTTTAAATTTTATTTCAGGCTCCTTTATTCCATGAATATTTACAGAACATCAACTATAGGCAAAACATTGACATAATCATTGAAGATAACATTGGGACAAATATATCAACTTTATGAGGAAACAAAAGCATTATCTACAAATCAATTATGAGATAAATGTACTCATTACCACCACTCCTAGTAAAGTTGAAGATCCTAGTTAATACAATTATGATAACTTAAAAATCCCAATCGTTTGTAAAAAAAAATACTAATTTTATTACTTCTGAGTTACCAAGTTACTTGCAAGTTACCAAAAACAACAGAAAAATTCAGGAATGTAGCTAACTTCAAAATAACTATACAAAATCAATTATATTCCTATGTAAAAAAGAATTACAAAATAATATTAGAAAAAGAAAGATGGCATTGTATCAGTAACCAAAACAGAAAGTACCTATCAATATAGCTTTAACAAGAGCTGTGCAATTTTTTAAAATACATAATCAATTACCTCTTGTTACAGAATACACAAGATAAAATACAAATAGCAAACAAACTTTTGTTCCTCATTATGTTTTTACCAAAGTCTAAAAAAAAAATAGATGACTAATATATATAAATAAAAGTAAAAAATAATGTCTACAAAAAAAAAAGATCATGCCAAGTCTTATAGACAGTAGAAATAGAAATACTTCAAAATCATTCTACTTACTCTGGATATCCTACCCTGATAGTAAAATTAGAAAAAATATATTATTATAAAGGGGAAATTACAGACATATTTCACTGATGAATAAGGATGCAATATGATAAACAACATATTGACATGTTGAATTAAAAACTGATGTTTAAGTAATATACATTGATCAAAATTAAATACTCCATGTACACTATGGAGTATTATTCAGCTATCAAAATGAAGATTTTACAGCATTTGTAATAACCTGGGTGGAGATGGAACACATTATTCTTAGTGAAGCATCACAGGAATGGAGAAGTAAGAATCCTATGTATTCAACTTTGATATGAAGACAATTAATGACAATTAATGACATGGTGGGGCATGGGGGAAGGGGAGATCAGACTGAGAAGGAGCAAGGGTGTGTGGGCAAAAAAACCCATATATGTATAAATAATAATGTTTAATTCTCACACACACACACACACACACACACACGCGCAAATATGTCTTCAGGCCTCTTCTGAGGTCTATAGAATAAAGACTTGTTAAATTTGGCTATTCCCACTTGGATAGTAACTTGGATGTTTAAGTCTTCATCATTTAATTCTTACTTTCTGTTCAAATTTTCTTTGTATTTCAAACTTTTTTTCTAAGCACCGATTTGTTATGTTGTGACTGCTTTTCAAAGATGAAGCTTTTGTTTTCCATTTAGGTTGAAAAGTTGCTGTTTGAAGCTGTTTTATGTGAATTTTGCCTCCTCTTTCAGAGCAAATAAGTTTTGTTTATTTATTTTCAAGGGAACTACTTCTCAGAAAATTAATTCCCTATAGGTTTGTGATGGGTTTAATACATCCATAAACAAGGCCATTTCCCTAGAACTGCCATTGTTACTTAAGAGGATTCTTTTATTTGTCTCCATTCAAACCTATACTGTATTTGAAAATAATTGATTTTTATTTTATCTATTCAAATCTTACTATAAGCTGTATTTATTCACTTCCAAGCCCTTTGGAAAATTGACAGTAGTTATCCATGGCTCTGGGAAACTTTATTTGGTGTTTTCCATTTCTGTTTGCATAGGGCTGGGTGGCAGAGCAAAGAAGGAAAGATGTTCTACTTGGTCCCAGACTCTTTCCCAACATGAGAGCCTCTCCCATGTCTTAGCTCATTTCCAGTTCCACTATGAAGAAAAGATTCTTGAGAAGGAATCTATGCCCAACATGACTTCACATGCCATTACTGATCGCCTGGTCTCTGGAGCAGAATGGAACTTTCTAAACCAGTGCTGCTCAAAGTTTGGTCCATTCTATGTGACTGGTGAACTATTCCTTACTGATTCATGATAATGTAAGTTAGAAATTGAGAGTAAGCCCAGAAAGGCTTTCATAGCAATTTGACATTGCAGAGATACTCAAGTACATAATTACTGAGCTCATCTAGAACAGGTTATAGACCTGCCTTGTTTCAGTATGGTAGCCACTGGCTGCATGTAGCTAATTAGCATTTGAAATGTGGCTGGTCTGAATTGAGATATCCGTAAATTAGTGGATTTCAAAGGTTTAGTATGATAACAAGAATAAAGAATATCTCATTAGTAATGTTTTACATGGTGCAATGATAATATTTTTCATTGGACTAAACAAAATGTTTTATAAAAATTAAAGTGGCTTGTTTCTTTTTGTTTTTTCCCCTTGAAACAGGCATCATTTTTTTTAGAGCAGTTTTAGGTTCACAGTAAAATTGAGAAGAAAGTACAGACAGTTCTCATAAACTTGCTGCCTCACATGTATACAACCTCCCCCACTGTCAGTAGCCTCCACCACTGTGGTGCACTTGTTACAATTGATGAACCTGTGTTAACATATCATTATCACCCAAATTCTATAGTTTACTTAGGGTTCACCCTCGGTGTTGTACATTGTGTGAGTTTGGATAAATGTATAATGACATGTACATAGTATCTACCACTGTAGTATTGTATAGAGTATTTTTACTACCCCCAATGCTGTCTTTCATCAGTTCATCTCTCCTTTCCCCCATATTGTGGAAACTATTGATCTTTTTACTGTCTCTATAGTTTTGCCTTTTTCATAATGTTATAGAGTTGGAATAATATAGTATGCAGCCTTTTCAGATTGGCTTCACTCACTTAGTAACATGCATTTAAGTTTCCTCCATGTCTTCATAGTTTGATAACTCATTTTATTTTAGCACTGAACAATATTCCATTGTCTGGATATGCTATCATTTATTCATCCCCTTACTGAAGGACATCTTAGTTGCTTTCAACTTTGGGCAATTATGAATAAACCAGCTATAAACATTCATATGCAAATTTTTGTGTGGACATAAGTTTGTAACTCCTTTTGGTAAATACCAAGTAGTGCAATTTCTGGGTCATATGATAAGAAGATGTTTAGTTTGGTGGGGTTTTTTTGGTTTTTTTTTTGAGACAGAGTTTTACTTTGTTGCCGTCGCTAGAGTGCTATGGCGCCCCGGCTCACACCAACCTCAAACTCTTGGGCTCAAGTTATTCTCTTGCCTCAGCCTTCCAAGTAGCTGGGATTACAGGTTCCTGCCACAGTGCCTGGCTACTTTTAGTAGAGACAGTGTTTCATTCTTGCTCAGGTTGGTCTTGAACTCCTGAGCTCAAGCAATCCACCTGCGTCAGCCTCCCAGAGTACTAGGATTACAGGCGTGAGCCACTGTGCCCTGTCCTGGAAGCTGTTTAGTTTTATAAAACACTGCCAAGTTGTTTTTCAAAGTGGAAGACTCATTTTGCATTCCCACTTGCAGTAAATGATAGTTCTTGTTGCTCTCCATCCTCACCAGCACTTGGTGTTGTGGATGTGTTAACTTTTGGCCATCCCAAGGGTATGTAGTGGTACCTCATTACTGTTTTAATCTGCAATTCCTTGATAACATATGATGTTGAGAATTTTTTCATATGCTTACTTGCTACCTATAAATCTTTGATGAGGTGTTCGTTCATGTCTTTGCCCATTTTAAAATTAGGTTGTTTGTTGTCTTATGGTTGAGTTTCAAAAGCTCTTTATATAATTTTGATAAATACTTCATCAGATAACTCCTAAGCAAATATTTTCTCCAACTGTGTGGCTTATCTTTTTATTCTCTTGACAGTGTCTTTAGCACAGAGCAGAAACATTTAATTTCTTTTTCTTTTTTTTTTTATTAATTGATTTCTGTATACATTGATGCAAACATGGGGTACATTGTGCTGTTTCATATACAATTTGAAACACCTTCATCAAGCTGGTTAACATAACTTTCATGTCATTTGGTTTATCATTGTATCAACACATTTATATTCTAGTTCTAGAAAAGTTCACTTGTTTAATTTTAAAGAAATCTACATTATCAACTATTTCTTTCAGGGATCATATTTTTGGTGTATCCCCTAAAAAGTCATTGCCATTTAGAAGTTTATCTAGATTTTCTCTTATGTTATCTTCTAGGAGTTTTATAATTTTGAATTTTATACTTTGGTTTATGATCTATTTCAAGTTAATTTTCGTGAAAGGCATGAGGTCTGTGTCCAGATTTGTGGTTTTGTATGCGATATCCACTTTTTCTAGAACCATTTGTTGAAAAGAATGTCTTTGCTCCATTGCCTTCATTACCTTTGTTACTTTGTCAAAGATCAGGTTACTTTATTTATGTGAATTTTTTTCTGCGTTCTCTATTCTATTTCCTTGATCTATTTGTCTATTCTTTTGGCACTACTGCACTGTCTTGATTACCATAGCGTTATAGTAAGTCTTGAAGTTGAGTAGGGTTGGTTTACTGATCTTTTTCTCCTTCAAAATTGTGTTGGCTATTCTAGGATTCTTGCTTCTCCATATACACTTTAGAATCAGTTTTTGAATAGCCACAAAATAACTTTTTGGATCTTGATTGGGATTGGGTTGAATCTATAGATCAAGTTGGGGACAACTGACATCTTGACAATATTGAGTCATCCCCTTTTACTTTTTTAATGTAGCTACTAGAAAATTTAAAAGTCTATATGTGGCTCAACTTATATTTCAATCAAACAGTTTGGATATAGATCATATTGGGTGTTATTTACCAGTAGTTTGAGAAGTACTGCTTTCTACATCCTTGTGCCATGACCTTGACTTGTGAAGTAAAGAAAAGACTGGTCACTTCAGGTAGTTTTTCCTGTTTTTAACTATTATCTACTCTAAATACCTTCTAAGTTCATTGGTTCCTTCTCAGGGTTTGTCCCCAAGTCACATACTGCAGCTGAGTTAGCAAATCCCACTGAAGTCTCATTTGCATAAGTTGGGTATTACTTACCCTAAAGAATACTCTGTGTGTGTGTACATGTGATTCTGTGTGTGCATTGCCCCAAACATTCATCCCTCAGCTCCCACAGAGAAACTCATCTCTGCACTGAGGCCCTATTTGAAACTGTGGACACCTTTCTTATGTGGCTACTATTTCCTGAGTTCAGCTTATGTGATCAGTTCATCATCATCTCTGGATTCAGCATACTGATGGGCAAATCCACCCCCTTCTCTTAAACTGAGACCCAGTGTAGTCTTCTCTGTGAAGCTGCTCCACCTCCCACCATAAGCTGGACCCTCTCTTACGTGACTTCCTGTAGAATCTTCTCCTTTTCCTATATCTAAACATTTACCTGATCACATTGGAAATGTGGTCCAGTAGGACATTTCTTACTCGAAGCCTCTAAAGAACAGAGGTTTTTTTTTTCTTTATTCCTCTTCATGAGGATAGCATTTAGGCAACTAGACACATAATGTAATACTTACCAATATTCCTCAGATTGGAGCTGCAGTGAGTTTTAAAAGTTCAGCAATGTATTTTGGGTGTCCAGTATCAGTCATTAATTCAACAGGTATTTTTTTGTTACTTTTTTTGCAAAATGCTGTTCTGAGTAATTTAGTGAGGCTATGATGCCTTCTCTCTAAAGAAGGCTCATCAGCTTTCTTTTTCTGATATTCACTCTCTGAATTTTTTCTTACGTGTGAAGAAGTTCTCGTCTTGGTGGTAGGAAGGGTCCATCTCCCCCTAGGAAAAGTTAAAATTATTGTTCCTCATTTTTGGAGCTTCTCTTACAGCTAGGGTATGGGAATTGACTGAGGTTCAACAACTCAGACACCCTCCTCCCACATTCAACTTGGGAGCAGTGGCTCAAAAAAGCAAGCACTGCAGGGAACCTTAGCTTTCCAACTCTTGCACCAATAGTGGGTGGTACAATGTCAGTATTTGGCACTTGAGGATGGTAGCAGTGGAATCCCCTCTGGTTTGTGGAGGGATCTGAGGTATTGTTTTGACCCAGTTCTCCACACCTCTTGGCATTTCTGTGAGCCACCCAATATCCTTTTGATAAATTCCTTTTCAGTATAAATCAGTCACAGTTAGTTTCTGTTGATGACAACTAAATAAACTGACTGATTCAGAATAATAAGAAATAAATACATGAAAAGCAAAGTGACAATTCACACACCAGTAGAGAAAGTGTCACAAAAGTGACAGATTCACTGCAAAATGAACCATGTGGGAAATATGCTATTATTGGAGAGGTAATGGTCTCTGCAAGTTTCTTCAATAACTTGAGAGGCTCGGCAGAGGAGGTGGGCCTTGCCTTAGGCTTGGAGAGTGGGTTGAGTGCATAGATAGACTCACTGCTATGAAAAATACTAAAGAAGTACAAGATGTGCATCTAGTCATGAAACAGATTCAAACCTAAAAGTTCTACAGAAAACATCAAAATAGAAAAGGCCAGTATTTACCTGGATATAGCAAGTAACAATAAGGATATCCCACTACATTTGAAATACATAATTCAGGGTATGTATCTAATATGTGTTTTATAATTTTTTATAATTTATTACATGATTTAGAATTTATAATGAAAAAATTTGTAGCATAAGTGTATGCTTATTTTATCTGATAACCCTACCTAAAAGGGAATAGAGAACTTGGTCAGAAGAACACAACTACAACTTGGACTTTACCTTATAAACATAAACAATGTAACCTGATTGCATGAACCCTCATGTTAATCTGAAATAAACAAGGACAAGAGTTAGAATTACCAAACAAAGATTTGTAAGAGTAGTGACTTTAAGCTTGGCTTTAAAGGAGGATTGTGATATTGGGGTGAGAGGGAATGATGATGAAATAAATAAAGAAGGAAGCCAATTAATCAAACTTCTAATATTTTCTGGATGCTCTACTAGGCATTTTAATGAATGTTAACTCAATCTAAACTCAGAACAATAGTGTGGGGGTAGGTATAATTAACCTTTCCATTTTATATACAAGTTAAGAAATTAAGACTCAGAAATTCAATAACTTGTCTGAGGCTGCATGACTAGTGAAGGGGAGAAGCCAGATTCATACTGGGGGGGGGTCCTTCCTCAAAGCTCATGATTGTCAGCAGAAGTATGTATGTGAAGAATAACAGCTTTTCTTGTGTGCAATGAGGGTTTGTCTTATGTGTTGGGTACACAAGCAATGTTAGCTCTAAAAGCCAAGACATGTTTGAGTTTGATTCAGTGTGTATGAATAAGGAAGTTATTTTGGATGTGAGAGGTACAGTTTGGTATACAATGGGTAAATGGGAAGAATATAGGGGCAGAGAAATGGATTAGAAGTAATTCAGTAATTTCTCTTTGAGCTATGGGTTTGGTCTGGGGTGGGAATTTGGAAAGAGTAGGGAAGGGGCATGCACAACTGAAAAATCTAATCTTGATAATGGGAAGCATAAAAAGAGAAGCATTGAAGGAGAAAGAGCAATGAACTTACTTTTATACACATTATTATTTATTGGACTCCTCAGGGAAAATATACTAAAATAACTGGCAATGTGAACCCAGAGACATTCTGGAAGACATCTGTTATTAGGTGGAAATTGGAGATATATAAGGGGAGTATACCCTGGGGGAATAGTGGGAAGATGAAAGAGAGGAAGGCCAAGATACAGATCTTAGAGAAGGAAGTGGTGGAGGCAGGCCAACTGGGAGTGAAGAAAATAGGTCAAGGGGGAGGGGAGGGAGGTAAAGGAAACAGGCCCATGACCCATTGGGCAGAGAGGAGCAGGAAGGTTAGGTGGCCTATCCCAGGGGTCAAACTCAGCAGCTAGGCTTCATTCATCTGTGTTGGCTAACCAGTCATAAGTATGGTCATTCCAGTTCTATACAAAGTCAATTACCTATTCTGTAGTATGGCATTAGATTAACTGGAGGACAAACACCAGGGGTGCCAAACAAAATGTTTACACAATTTAAGAGGTCTTGTCACAAGTAAAATTGATCATTTCCCCAAAGTGTACAAATTTCAGGTAAAACAGATGTGCATAACATGTCTAAGTAACCATTACTTGACCAGTAATGGTTCCTTCAATTCAACTTGGAAAAACAATGCATAAGTAATCTCTCTTAAAATGTGAATACATTTTTTGGCACCTTGTGTATATTTGAAAGATTTGAGGCATCAGTCTAGAACTCTGACCCAAATGCTCAGCTTCAGTGTGTCATTGTTTTAAAACAAAAGGAAATAATAATCTGGTTTCAGAGTTTTCACAGCCGTTCCGTGCCTTAATAATGACACAGTGTGCTGTGTGCCCTGACTTGCATGGTGTGCCTTAAATGATTTTTGTTCACGGTCTTTTTTTCCCTGCACTGAATTCCAGACTGACTGTCTGTTTTAGTTAAGAGTGTTATGGTTATCTTTAGAGAAAATTAAACAAGTAAACCATTTACATACCCTAAGTAGATGGAAAATGTTCTAAAATCACAGACTTCTTTCCTGGAGATCTCTGCCAAATTCTTGGGCTAATCTTCTAAATATTTTGATTCAATGTTTTCTATTGGATCCTGTTGTCTCATGATTGGTATGTTAAAAATTCCAGATGTGGAATTTGTTCCTCAATGTATTATTCAACAAAACTGTTACTCTGGTTTGCCAAAATGTCTTAAAGGTGGTGGCAACAATGGCTTAAAGATTTAATGTATTTGGATATTGCCTTCTCAATCAGAAAATACACTGCATTCTTTTGTTGGACAATTGAAATGTGTTAAGTGTGTTTGGGCAGTAAAACTCAGTTGAACAGCTGGATGGACAGTAAGGCTCAGGGTCACGTGGTGAGCCTGTAACTTTTAGATTAGAAGAGGAGGGAGCCCCCATATGCACATACATGCTTTTCATCATTTAGGACATCCAGTTTCCCTTCTTCTGAAGTGGCTGCCAAGAGGAGGATGGGATGGATGCTTTTAGCATTACCCAGCTTAATGCAATTTAGGCAAGTTGCCTCCTGATTTGTTATGAGGAGTTTCCCCTACCTTTTGAGTTCATGCCTACAGAGAACTTAATCATATTCTGGGCTAGAACAAAGGCTTGACTTGCAATTTCTCCTAGTCCACTTAGCTGCTGAGTGTTCTTTCTGAGGGGTTTCTCTTTCTGGTGTCAAACTGCTGTTTTCAGAGCAGAATCATCTGATGTCCCATACGCAGGCTCTTCTTGTTTCTATTTCTCATTTTTTATCTCTCAATAGCCCAGGCCTTTGGGGTGTTTTTATAAAAGGCATTCAGGAAGTTCCAGGTATGTGAGGGTGGCAATTTAGATTGGGAAAAAACACTGGGACCTAAATGCTAGTTTTAATATCCTTTGGCTGTCTGTTTGAACATGTCTGTCATGACCCTCAATGAATAATTCTATCAGCTGATTCATCATGGCTCACAGACTGGTGGGCCTCTGAGATATACCTGTCTCTCCTCTGGGGTCCCAGGCTCCTGGAGGTATCTCTCCATACCAAACCCTGCCCTGGACCCAGTATTGTCTGAGGCTCCCTCCTTTTGTGGTGGAAGCTTAAGTATCCTCAAGAAATGAGGAACCCCTGTGTCTTGTTTGTGTATGAACTGAATGTTTCTATCTCCCCCAAATTCCTATATTGGAATTCTCACCCCCAAGGTGATAGTATTAGGAAGTGGAGCTTTAGGGGTGACTACACCATGGGAGTGTGGCCTTCATGAATGGGATTACTCCCTTTACAAGAAAAATGATTCACTAGAAAAAATGATTTTTTTTTCTCTTGGCCATGTGAGGGTATAACAAGAAGGTGGCCATCTGCATAACCAAAAAGTAGCCCCACACTGGACACTAGATCTGCTAGCATCTTGATCGTAGACTTCCCAGTCCCCAGAAGTGTAAGAAATAAATGTCTGTTGTTTAAGCCACAGTCTAGAGCAGTGGTTCTCAATCTTCCTGATGCTGCAATGTATTTTCATTGTTACAAAGGGGTCATGACCTACAAGTTGAGAACCACTGGTCTAGAGTATTCTGTTATAGGTGCCCAAACTGACCAAGGCAGTTAATCAATTTGGGACGTTATCCTAGGCAATAGCAGCAGGGGAGGGGGAAGAAAGACAAGGAAGGGAAGGCAGCCAATCAAGGGTACACTATCAAGCAGGTTACTACTGTAGGCAACAGGGATCAGTCCCACTGGGACCCTGGGGAGACAGTGTGGACTAGGCCATGGAGTTACCCAAGCATGGAAACTAGGGTATGAAGCCTCCACCTCTCCCCAATCAACTGCTGAGGGGGTTTATATCCCTGGAACATTTGCTTCACTCAGTTTCATGATAAATACCAAGGAAGAGAAAGACCTGCTGGTTTAAATGAAAACACTGGTACATTTAGGAGAATCAGTGCCCATTTTGATTCTTGGCTGCTTTTCCTCATTCTGTCTTTTGGAGAAAACTTTAAGTTAAAAAGCCCAAGTCCTCCTGGCTAGTAGAAGAGCCTGAGAGCACAGTTGATTCTGACCTGAGCTGTAACTATCTTCTTTCCAGGCATTGTTCTAACTTCTCCCTATTTTTCGTTCAAGCCTTTCCGAAACACTGCTGTTCTGTGCAGCCCATGTGCTTAACCTGTCTCCTAAGCATTCTTCCCATAATTTGATTCCAGCCCATTTGCCAGGTTGATTTACTATCTGCACTGTATTCTTCATCCAAATGAGATTATCCTGGGACAGCTTTAGGGTTTCTCTCTTCTGGACCTCTATTCCGATTATTTCTTCCTCCTCAAATACCCTTCATGAGCCCTATTCTTACTTCATTTGGTTTGTTGGTTTTTTCAAATCCCAACGGTCTTTAAAGTCCCATCCAGAGCTCTCTCTTTCATAAAGCCCTTTTCTTGGCCTTTTAATTCTCTGCGACACTTTTACTACTGTCCTCTATTATTGTTTCTGGTATGTGTGTTCTCTGTCCTATTAGGCTTTAAATGTCTTGGGGGCAAGGAGCATGTTTTATTCATCTCTGCATCAGTCCACAGTCATCCAGTTAATTTAACAAAGATTCATTGAGTTGCCGGAGACTGCACTCAACACTGGGGCTCCAAAGATAAATGAGACATGGTCCTTGCTCTCAAGGGAGCTTGCAGGCTAGGCATAGAGGAGCGATTGGTATAAATAAGTGTGTCTCTGTGTGTGCACGTGCATGCACAGGGATGCATGTGTGTGTCTATCTCCACACTTCCAATGTTAGCAAGTGTTCAAAGGTCATGGGCACACAAAAAGGGTGTGTGTAGAGAGAGCATGTTTATCACCAGTTTAATTCCTGAAAATGCTCAAAAATTAGTTTGGCATGACTGTTTTGGGAGAGAAAATGAACATACATATGTTAGTCTCCCTTATTCATGGGGGGCATGTTCCAAGATCCTCGGTGGATGCTGATTGTACTGAACTCTATAGATATTAGGTTTTTTTCTATGCATACGTACCTATGACAAAGTTTGATTTATAAATTAGGTGCAGTTAAGAAATTAACAACAATAACTAACAATAAAATAGAACAGTTATAACAATATGTTGTAATGAAAGTCCCGTGAATATGGTCTTCTCCTCTCTTGCAATATCTTATTGCATGTAATATTTTCCAACCACACTTGACTGGGGGTAACTGAAACCACGGAAAGTGAAATAGCAGTAAGATGAGACTACTGTAGTTGGATTATGGGGGGACCCACTTCAGTGCAATTCTCATAGGAGTGGTAAAATTGTCCAGGAAAGGGCAGATAAGCTTTTGAATCAGATTTCTCTGAATTTGAATTCTTGCTGTGTCAATTTATAGTTATATGAGCTTGGGTTAGCTGCTTGCTAACTTCCTTATGTATAAAATAGATAATGTCCAACTAATAGCATGATTGTGGAATTAAATGAGATAATGCTCCTTTATGCCTTGCATATGTTTGAAATTTATTAGGTACTCGGTTTCTCCTTACCACCTCTGCTTTTAAAAAAGAAAAATCGTTACCAGAATAATCTAGATAGAGAGGATTTTTGTCCTCTGTTTACACCTTTCTCTACCTAATTGAAAAAATTTTAGTTTACATTTCTTTTTAATTATTTTTTTAATTTCCATACCCACTTCAACCATAGTTTTAAGGTATTGTTGGACTAAGTGGTGAAAAGAGGGAAGAGTTGGTCTTCATTTCGGGCATCTAAAGGAAGACCTTATATAGAGTAGGGATTGCTTTTAGAAATTAGATCTCCTTTCCACTAGACTTTTTGAATTATTAAAGCTTAAATAGCCCTTATGGTTTTTCTATTTTTAGATCACTTTTCATTTATTTTTAGATGACTCAATGAAAAGATGCTGGGGCTAAAGAGGTTGGCAGAGGCCAGATTCTATGGAGCCTTGGTTTTTATGGGAGACCCTTGAAGGATTTTAAGCATACCGACATTATCAGATTCGCATTTTGAGAAAGTTGATTTGGCTGTAATAAGGAGAACAGATTGAAGGGGCTAGGAACAAAAGGTAGGAGAGCAGGGAGGGTAGACCAGGTGAACTGATGGAAGCTGTGTTTCAGGCCTTGGCTGTATGAATGGAGAGAAAGGAGTGGAGTCCAGAGAGATTTAAGAAGTTAATTTAATAGCACCAAGTGATGGATAGACTAGGAGAGATGGGGACTGACTTATAATTGTCTATCTTTATCCAGTAAATCCCTGAGATCCATTTACATGCTGGTGACCATTCCAGAGATCACCTCAACCTCAAAGGTTGATGACGGGCCCAAGAGAGCACTAGGCTGGGTGTGAGAAGGACACATCTCTCTTCTCTGCAGCTGAATTTTGTCATCTACAAGACCAATGAGTTGTATGAGATGAGCTCCAACATGTGAATTGCATACAGCCCTCTGTTTATTCTTCAGGGGTAAGTTGATTTTGGATTTTCTCTATTAACATTTTACATTTGCACTTTTAACTCTCTCAATGTGCGTGTTAATAATTATATATATTTTCATAATAACTTTGTGAACTTTTAAGATATTCTTCCTAGTGGCCAGATGAGGATACTGAGACCCAGGGAAATTAGGAAGTTTGCCTAGAATTACTAATTATTGGCAAACTTAGAGGTCTTACATCTCCTAATTCTTTACCTGATCTCTTTCTATTAGTTCTTTCTATCTTATATTGCATATTTATGTACCTTTTTATTTTTTTTATCCCCCTGACATTCCATTATTTTTAAGTATTCCATCTAGGAAGGCAAGAGGAGGCAGTGTAATTCCCTTTAGGCACTTCTGATATTTGGTTTGAAGCTACAGGCTCATTTGAAGCTTGTGATTTCTTTGTGATTATTCTTGCCACTCCTGACCTAATTACCAAGAATAAATAGTAATTTGGGCAAATTCCAAGTATTTATATAGGAAAAATGTAAGCAGACATAGAGGTCATGAAAGACTGGCCTGATTAGGAAGACGTCTATTATTATGGTGTTTTTCAACTTTTATGTTCAAAACCATGAAGTCACCCTTTTATAAGGGGTCTTGGTTCTAAAATAATTGTATAAATGGTGGTTAGTACTGGGGCTGTTCATTTCTAAACCTTACATAATATGTTTTATTCTTCAAAAGAGATTCAGCTGAAAAAGTAAATCCAGCCCAATGAATAGCTCTTATTTGAGGGCCATCTTTCCTTCCTGCTGAACTGGGCTGGACAGTTAGCAGAAGATAATTTGGTCTCCATTCAACAAACAAATATTCACATACCATGTTCCCACTCTTTACTATTTCTCTTCTGGAGCAATCTAGTTTTCTAAATCAAGGATACTGCTTCAGAAAGTCCATAGTAGAGAAACAGAAAGGAAATCTCAAACATTCCATAGACTTAAAAGCCTGAAAAGGCCAAAAAACATCTTTGGCTAGTGTCTCACTATCTATTACTGTGTAACAACCCCCAAACTTAGTGCTCTAAAACAATAGCAAGTGTATTACATCTCATGATTTTGTGGGTCACAAATGTGGTCCCCTGATCACTTCTTCTTTTCCATGTGTTGTTGACTGGGGTCATTCAGCAATGTGCAATTAATGGCTCATCTGGCCTGGAAGATTTAAGATGGCTTCAATCACATATATGGTACTCTGGTGGGATGGCTGGAAGGCCATCTGTGTAGTCTCAGTCTCCACCAGATATTTCAGTAGCATAGTTGAACTTCTAACATGGTGGTTCAGGGTTCCAAGAGACCAAACTGTTAAGTGGCTGGTTTTTTTAAAGGCTGGGCTGGAACTGGCGTAGTATCACTTTTGCCATCCTCTGTCAGTCAGAGGAGTCCGGTGTGTGCCAGATTCAAGAATTAGGGAAACAGACCCCACCTCTTTCTCAATGGGATATGTGTCAAAGAATTTGTAGCCATTTTTAATCCACCACACTTTAAAATTTATAATTCTTTCATTTCTTTAGTCCTGGTGCTAAGTTTGAATACATTTTAATCAAGGATCTCTTGTTTTTCTTACATCTTTAATTTTCCTGGTCTGGCCTGTACATAGTTTGGACTCATTGATAAAATATACTTTCCCTTACTAACAGCCTTCACTGCCCATCTGCTCAGGGATCCTGACCCGCTGGGCGTATCCTTCTTGTTTGGGTGTTCTCGATGTTTCCTTAAAGTACCTCGATCCTTCCCCTAACAGGCTCCTGAGCTACTAGAAGAGGGTGATTATATTTTTAAGAAAATTAATCCTAATAACATCTATTACACGCATATTAGTGAATCTCCCTTCAGTAGGTTTTCAGCCCATGTGACAAAAACAGAATGAATCTAGGAAGTGTATTGGGTGAATCATACTTGGTCGCAAAGTCCCATCCATACTGATCTTACTTCTTCAAACATGCCAGGTTGTTTCCCACTCCAAGAACTTTGTGGACAGAAAAGAAGGTAGAGTCCTAACAGTGTTTTTCTCTTTTCATAGTATCAGCATTTTCATCTGAGCCTGTGTTCTTTAGACTATTGAGCATATTTCCCAGCTTCTCTTGCAGTTAGGTGTAGTCATGTGTCTATATTCTGGCCAAATGGGATGTAAGAAGAAGTAATATATAACTCTTTTTTAAACCATCCTTTTGTCTATCCTGTTTCATATGATCCAGATGCTGCCATCTTAGACCATAAAAACAAAGAGCAGTGAGTTGGAAGGAATTTTTGTTGCTGAGGACCATATTAGCTTTGGTCTACATATTTCCAGACTTTTACAGGCATGTAAAATAAAGTTCTACGTTTTAAAAGTGTTTATCTTAACTTTTCTTGACATTGACCTGGGCAAAGAATTTATGACTAAGACCCCAAAAGTGAATACAATAAAACAAAAATAAATAAGTTGGACTTAATTAAACTAAAAAGTTTCTGCACAACAAAAGAAATGACAAAGTAAATAGACAACCTAAAGAGTGAGAGGAAATATTCCCAAACTATACATACAGCAAAAGAGTAATATCCAGAATCTATAAGGGACTCAAACAAGTCAACAAGAAAAAGGCAAATAACCTCATTAGGAAGTGGGCAAAAGACATAAACTTTTTTTTTTTTTTTTTGAGACAGAGCCTCAAGCTGTCACCATGGGTAGAATGCTGTGGCATCACAACTCACAGCAACCTCCAACTCCTGGACTTAAGTGATTCTCTTGACTCAGCCTCCCAAGTAGCTGGGACTATAGGTGCCACCACAATGCCCAGCTATTTTTTGGTTATAGTTGTCATTGTTGTTTTGGCAGGCCCGGGCTGGATTCGAACCTGCCAGCTCTGGTGTATGTGGCTGGCACCTTAGCTGCTTGAGCTACAGGCGCTGAGCCAACATTTTTTTTTTTTTTGAGAAAGAGTCTTACCATGTCACCCTCGGTAGAGTGCCGTGGGGTCACAGCTCACAGCAACCTCAAACACTTGGGCTTAAGCAATTCTCTTGCCTCAGCCTCCCTAGTAGCTGAGACTACAGGCGCTCACCACAATGCCTGGCTATTTTTTGTTGTTGTTATAGTTGTTATTGTTGTTTGGCAGGCCTTGGCTGGGTTCGGACTCACTGCCCCAGTGTACGTGGCTGGTGCTCTAGTTGCTGAGCTACAGGTGCCGAGCCAACATAAACATTTTTAAAAAGAAAAGATATAAACATCCAACACACATGTGAAAAATGCTCAACATCACTAATTATCAAAGAAATGCAAATTAAAGCCAAAATAAGGGTCTCTCTCACCTTTTCTCCTTCCTGAGAGGGACCCACTTCCAAATCTCTTTGGAAGTACTCCAAACTTTCTCTTTGTTTTTCCTAAATAAAATCTTTTTTTTTAATCCTGAAAAAAAAAAAACATAATAAGATACCACCTTACCTCTGTCAGAATGGCCACTATTAAAAACGTCAAAAACAATAGATGTTGATACAGATTCAGTGAAGCAGGAGCACTTATTCACTGTTTGTGAGAATGTAAATTAGTACAAGTTCTATGGAAAACTGTATGGGGCTTCCTGAACTGAACTGAAAGTAGACCTATCATTAGATTCAGCAATCCCACCACTGGCTATCTACCTGAAGGAAAAGAAGTCATTATATCAATAAGGCACCTGTGCTTGTATGTTTACTGCAGCACAGTTAATAACTGCAAAGATATGGAATCAGCCTAAGTGCCCATCAACTGATGAGTAGATAAAGAACAAGTGATATCTATACCTGCATCTATATCTATATGTCATGGAACACTACTCAGCCATAAAAAAGAATGAAATAATGTATTTCATTGGATAGAACTGGAGGCCATAATCCTAAGTGAAGTATCAAATGGAAAAACAAATACCACATGTACTGACTAATAAGTGGGAGCTGAATCTACTTATAAGTCACACCATGGTCACATAGAATGGTATAAGAGACTTTAGAGATTGGAAGAGGGAAGGATTGGAGGAGGCTAAGGTATCAAAGAATTACCTATTGGGTACAATATGTACTATATGGGTAACAGATACACTAAAGGCCCTGACTTGACTACTATATAATTCATCCATGTAACAAAAAACCACTTCTACCCCCTAAACGTAGTGAAATAAAAAAAGTATTTTCTTCATTAAGTTTTCTGTCCATCTCTGGCAAAGTTAATCTTACAATGAACACAAAATTATTTTTGGTGTTAGATTATGTTAGATTGGTTCCCAACAATGTCAGAAAAACAAAGGATAAGATAATAGCAATGATAGGACAGAAAGAGAGTATCACTGATTGTGGGCTCTATGATATTCCTTAAAGTATGGTCAAAGGTGAGTTTTTTATAGGGGAAAATGAATCCTCATTTCAGGCTCTCCTTTCTGGACTGTTACAAAGGATTTGGAAAATTATTCTACTCCTAGAGGGCTTTCTGCTTTCACCAACAACTTCTGCTATATCTTAAAGCACAAATTGATTTCTTTATTACTGTTAGAAAGTTCACCTGCCAGATTATACTGATTTCCTGAAGTCATTTTGGACAAAGGAAAGGTCACATTGTTTTTTAGTAAAGACATGGTTTTCCTCCTGTATCGCTTGCCTGATTTTCTTTTTTCAGCCTTTCTTTTGTGATAAATGTCTTAAATAAGAAATTTCCCCAAGATATTTAAAGCAATAATACTTAACCTTTGTGCAACCCTTTCATCTCCAGAGTCTTCTACAATGAATGGGTCCTCTAGTCAGAAAACTTCCTCCAAAGGTAGCTGGTGCTACAAGTAAAAATACAGGAAAAAAAGAATATAGAGAGTTTTAAGTTCAGAAGCTATTAGATACAATTGTAAAAGTAGCAAAAAAGAAAGCATTATTAAGAGACCAGTTGTGCAAACTGCTGTGCTTAATGCTAATGTGAAGAATTTGGACCCTGGAGTATACTGTCTAGTAGGGTCTCACATGCATAGACCGGTGGGCACTGGGCATAGAAGATGGAATCTCTGTCTTCCATTTACTGTCCCCTCCTTTCTCTGCCCTTCCCCTTTTCTTAATCCCATCTTTACAAATATTTTCCCTTTGACTTAAAGACATGCTTTCTTCCATGGTCTTAGATTGGATTTCCCTAGAAGTGGACCTTGAGATAAGGACTTGACCGCAAGGGGTATATTTGAGACGTGATCTGGTTAGAGCTAGTAGGAGATGGGGAAAGGAAGACAAAGAAAGAAAAGAAATGAGCAGGTATCAATGTGGGCAGCTGGGGCTCAATCCCACTAGGGACATCTGGGAGACAGTGAAGAACATGACTCAGGGTTCTCTCACCTGAGGGATCAGAGAGCTGGGTTATTTACTGCAAATAAAAGGAAATAAGTGTGTTTGAGGGCAACTGTTTTTTAAAACAATCATAGTAGAACTATTTGATTTTTTGAACTATGTACATGTATAACTAATAAAAAATAGACAATCTATAGGGATTACTATCAACCCTTTCTGATCTAATTTTTCTGCCACCCGCATACTCCCCAGTTCTTATTTACTTAAGGCGGGAAAGAGGTTGATGGATTACTTGTAATTATCCTACAGTTTTAAAAAGAAAAATGAACTCACCTGATGATTTTATTATTTTAGCTTACATAAAATCATTAGTTTTTTTTTTTTTTTATAAACAAAACAACTCCCATTATGTCAGATGAGGTCCAACATATGATCGGAAAGAGTTAAGAATCATATATATTTGCCTATATCAAATAGAAAAATCTCATAATCTTACCATAACAGGGGCCTTTAACATACTTCACTTTGCTAATATTTATTACTATTTTCAATTCGACTTTGAGGCTCTAGGGCCACTTTTGAGTGCCCATTGAGTACAAAGCATGATACTAGATCCTGGGAAGGAAGAGAGAGATTTGTAAGATAGGAGAACTTTAGTCCCAGGCTTCTAGATTTATAACAAATCAGGGGAGAAATTCATATGCTAGAAATTACAGAGATTAATTCTATGATTCTTTGGATATTAATTATAAATTAAAGTTCAGGTTTATATAAGCCAGGATAAGGCAGTGTCATGTAGAATATACTTGCTAACACTGAAGGAATAATAAATAAGGGAAATAGTGGTGTAGAGTAAGTAAGCATGGGAAGTAGTGATGTTAGTACTTGATCTGTGGGTCACAGAAAAGGAAGAGGGAGGAAAGCACAGAGAGGTGAAATTGTGTGAGCTGAATCATGGTGGTGGTTGTGTAGGTGTTAAGTTGCAGAGAGAGACTGGTGAAATTGATCAGGTAGGACCAAGTGATGAAGGGCCAGGGAAGCCCAGGTGACAGACGACCCTAACAACCAGGCGGAGGTCTCAGAATGGATTCAATTTATAAAATAGGAAAAAGACAGGCTCAAAAGATTTTTAAAATATTCCCGGTTAATATGACATTGTTTATTTGTAGTTGAAGTACAATTTACATAAAATAAGATGGTAAATTCTGAGTGCACAGCTTGATGAATTTCAACAAATGTACGCACACGTAACCACCACCCAGATAAAAATATGGAACATTTCCATCACCCAAGAAGGTCCCCTAGTGTACTTTCCCAGTTAAGAATTGTCCCATCCTTAGGGGATAGGGTCTCTGTGTGTGCCACACCTCTTGGGGGCAAGAAACAAGAGGGACTTTACCCAACAAATGCTATCAGTGTAACCTGGTTTCTTGTACCCTCAATGAATCCCCAACAATAAAAAAAAAGAACTGACCCATCCTTACCTCTTAACCACTGTTGAATTGTTTTTTAACTTCATGTAAATAAATCATACAGTATATATTCTTTCTTGACTGGCCTCTTTCACTCAACTTAATCTTTTGAGCTAAGTAGTTTGTTCCTTTTTATTGTTGAGTAGCATTTTGTTGAATGAATGTACCACAATTTGTTTACGCAGTCCCCTGTTAACAGAAATATAGACTGTTTCTGATTGTGGCCTTTATAAATATAATGTCTGTGAACATTCCTGCACCTGTCTTTTGGTGCACATGTGCACTAGTTTCTCTTGGGTACATAGTTAGGAGTGGGGTCATTTCACTGGGTTGTAGGGGAGACATATATTTAGCTCTAGTAGTTGCTGCCTAGTAGTTTTTCAAAGTGGTTGTATCAATTTATACTTGTATCAACAATAGATGAGAGCTGTGTTGGCTCCACAGCCATGTCAGTACCTAATATTATCAATTGTTTTCAATTTTGGTAGCTAGCATGCAGCAAAAAATTTTAAAGAAAGATTATTCATGTACAAAGTAAAGGATAGAGCTTGGCGCCTGTGGCTCAATCGGCTAAGGTGCCAGCCACATACATCTAAGGTGGCGGGTTCGAATCCCCAGCCCGGCCCGCCAAACAACAATGATGGCTGCAACAAAAATGGCCGGGTGTTGTGGCGGGCGCCTGTGGTCCCAGCTACTTGGGAGGCGGAGGCAGGAGACTCAC
>CAUYQV010007860.1:0-25883 GCA_963574575.1 Galagoides demidoff
TGTGGTCCCAGCTACTTGGGAGGCGGAGGCAGGAGACTCACTTGAGCCCAGGAGTTGGAGGTTGCTATGAGCTGTGATGCCATGGCACTCTACCCAGGGGGATAGCTTGAGGCTCTGTCTCAAAAAAAAAAAAAAAAAATACCATTTTGTAAAATTTCAGATTGAACATGTGATTAAGTCATGTAGTTTGATTTTTGAAGTTTGAATTATACTTGTCCCAGTAGATGTGCAATGTGTCTGTTCAAGATACCTGAAGGATGAACCCAACCCCTTGACTTCTGTCCCTACTTGCATTTCATTAAGTGTGTCTCTTATGTGAGCATGTGGGTTTTAATCTGCTAGTTTCAATTTAATATTGAGTACATGTGGTGCTTGCTCTTTGCATCGTGTGACTCTTTGCTTAGTGTCTCCAAATGGATAATGGTCTCCAAATGGAGGCAGAGGAAGCCAAACTATAGCTCTTTGCTGATGATATCATTTTTATATCTAGAAAACCCTAAAGTCTCACCAAGAAACTTGGTAAATTGATAAGGAAATACAGCAATGTCTCAGGATATAAAATCAATTTTCACAAACCAGTAGCCTTCCTATACACCAACAACAGTAAAGCCAAGAATCAAATCAGACACACAACCCTTAATAATAGCATATCCATTAATATAACATAAATGAATCTACAGGAAATGTTGGATTCATTTATAAACATGATGAGTGCTTTAAAAACATCTTTTTTCTAACTTTGTAATACATGTTTCCAAATAGTGCCACAACACAATGCTTTTGGATGTTTTTGTCATGTCTGCTAAATTCAAGATCTGAAAATGTAACTTCCTTGTTCAATTAAGTGCAGCTCTCTGTGGGCCAATTGTAAACTGAATAACTGGAAATAGTTAAGCTTATAATTGACTTTATAACTTCAGAAAAAATTGATTTTTTTGCTAATATTTATGATACATAAGGTATATCTAAATGACAGAAGTTGTAGTTAACACTTAGCTAGAAATGTCAGCAGGCTACTTGGATATAAATATGCATACTTTAATTTTTCATTTAAGTTAAGTTTTATCTGGTATTATATTTTGTATATATTATAATTTATATAAAATTATCTTTTATATCTTATATGAAATATGTAAAAATATCACCCATTTTCTCCTAATACCCTCAGATTTTAATATCAGTCCTTTAATACTTTCCATTAAAGACCTAATTAAGGATTTACTAGGTTTTTATCATTAGAAATAGAACGTACACAGCTATGTTCTGTGAGATGCTTTATAATCTTTTTACCCAAGTCCTAATTCATATACTCATATTTTATGAGAACCATGATTCTAACTCTCCACTCATGTTCTGATCACTAAATTTTATATAAAACTCTAAGCAACAAGAAATATGTCTTATAATCATCAGGTTGATTATAATAAAATTTCCATAGGGATGCTCAGATTCTCAAGTTCCTTTTTAAAAAAGCACCATTGTGTTACCTTATTTGCTGTCTCATGAAGACAGAACATTACATCATGGAATTAACAAACATCTCTGGCTCATCAGTCGCAATAGCTGAAGTCCTTTTTTAATGTGCTGTGTTTCCCTGAAAATAAGACCTACCCCCAAAATAAGCCCTAGCAGGATTTCTATGCATTTGTTAAATATATGCCCTACCCCAATAATAAGACCTAGTGATGGGCATGGCTATGCAGCGTATCCACCATGCATTTCAGAGCTGAGCAGTAAGGAAGACTGGAATACTTTTTATCTGCCACAGCTCCTTTCTCTGAGCCGTTCACATTTGCATGGGTGCGCATGTGTTAACCATGATTGCAGGCATCCTATTGCTCACGTGCGAACTGGTAGGGAAAAGGAGTTCACTCATCACTAGCGCCAGCCCCACCAACAAGTTCAGGTCCCCCTGTCAGGTTCCAGGAGAAGATGACTTAACTGTATTTGAATAAATGTAGATTGTTGTATTATACTTAATATAAATAAGACATCCCCTGAAAATAAGCCCTAGTGTGTCTTCTTGAGAAAAAAATAAATATAAGACAGTGTCTTATTTTCAGGAAAACACAGTATGTGTTGTTAATTATCAACATGACTGCAGCATCACTTTGATTAATAATGTTATTATGTACTATTGGCTAATGGCTTATCTGTGCTTTCGTCTCTAGGTTTTGCCCTACCCAGTGACTCAGAATTCAGAACTTTTCTAGATACCCCAATATTCAAAAAAAAGGGTGGCAGATATTGTTATCAATCTAACTATAAATCACAATGAGTTATATTTATACTTTAGTGATCTTTTATATTAGTTTGCATAACTTCTAATGTGACATACATATCTTCCAATTTTAGGTCTCTAGTTTTAATTTATCCACTTCAATTTCTATTTTCAGGGACAACGTGTAGAAAGTGATTATTGTCAAAATAAAAGTGATAAAATTCTTTTGTACAGTGATTAATTGTCACAAGTACTAAAACTGGTCCAATGACATTACCTATAACCCAGAAATAGAAAAAAAAATTCTTGAATCCCAAATGGCCAAAGCAATACTTAGCAAAATAATAAAGCTGTAACTGTCACACTTTCCTCATATAGTAAAAGTGATAGCAGCCAAAAATGACATGGTATTAATATAAAAACTGGCATATAGACCAATGCAACAGAACAGAAAACCTAGAAATAATCCACATATTTACAGCCAACCAATTTTTGGCAAGGTGCTGCAAACATACACTGGGGAATGGATACCCTCTTTAAAAATGGTTCTAGGAAAGCTAGATATTCCATATACAGATGAATGAAGCTAGACCCCTATCTCTCACCATATAGAAAAATCAACTTAAAATAATTTAAAGGCTTGAATGAAAGGCTTGACATGATAAAAAGTACTGGGAGAAATCACTGGGGAGATACTTTAGGACATTGGTCTGAACGAAGATTCGATTGCTAACATCTCAAAAGCATTGGCTAATAAAACCAAAAATAGACAAATGGGACTATATTTTCAAACTAGGTACTAATGCCTATAATATACAAGGAAATGAACAGCAATAAGTAAATCCTCCCATTAAAATATCCCCATCCAAGTATCTAAATAGACATTCCTCAAAAGAAGGCATACAAATGACCAACAGAGCATATAAAAAAAGACTCAACATTACCGATCATCAGAGAAATACAAGTCAAAACTGCAATGAGATATCATCATACCCCAATGAGAATGAGTGTAATCAAAAAGAGAAATAATAGCAAATGCTGATACAGATTTAGAGGAAAGGAAACAGTTGGTGGGAATGTAAATTAGTACAGCTATTATGGAAAACATGTAGAGGTTTCTTAGACTCTAAAAAGAGAGAGTCAGCAAGTCCGCTAATGGTATTTATACAAAGGAAGGTAGATTGGTAACTCAAAAGTATTACCTGCACCTCAGTGTTTACTGTAGTACTACTTAGGAGGTTAATATGGAACCAACCTGTGTCCATCAACAGATAAATGAATGATATGTGTATATACACAAAAGAATCAGCAGATAAATGTGTCCGTCAACAGGTAAATAAATAGTAGGGTGTATATACACAAATGAATACTATTCAGACATGAAAAAGAATACAAAATTATCATTTTCAGCATCATAATTGGAACTGGAGTTCATTTTGTTGAGGAAAATAAGGCAGGCACAGAAAATCAGAAATTGCATATTTTCCCTCATATGTGGTAGTTAAAATAGTTGAACTCATGGGCATAGAAAGTAGAATGATAATTACCAGAGACTGGAAAGGGTTGGGAAGGAATGAAATTAGGTTGATTAATGGGTGCAAATGTACAATTAGATAGAAGGAATAAGTTCTAGTATTTGATACCACAATAGGATGACTCTGTTAACAATGATAATATTATATAATTGAAAACAGCTAGAAGAGAGGACTTAAATTCCCCCCCCCAATGACTAATGTTTGAGGTAATGAACACCCTAAATAACCTGATTGGTAGTCAGTTATACATTTTGTGAATGTATCAAAATACCACATGTACCCCCAAATATGTTCAATTATTATCTATAAGTAAAAAAACAAAAATAATGAAAAAAAACCTTGAAATAAATTGCATCTGTTTTCCCAAAGCTTCATACAGTCCGGATGTGGTGGCTCCTACCTGTAATCCCAGCACATGGGAGGCTGAGGCAGGTGGATTGTGTGAGCTCAGAGTTTTGAGACCAGCCTGAGCCAGAATGAGACCTATCTCTAAAAACAGTTGGGCATTGTGGCAGGTGCCTGTGGTCCCAGGTATTTGGGAAGCTGAGACAAGAGAATCGCTTGAGCCCAAAGTTAGAGGTTACTGTAAGCTATGAAACCTCAGCACTCTACTAAGGGTGAGAAAGAGACTCTGTCCAAAAACAAACAAACAAACAACAAAAAAAAAACCCCAACCAATGGACTTGTTTTGTAAATTAAGAATCTCTTCTTAAGAGAGACGATCTGATCTGTATGAAACAATACAGGTCACTCAAGTATAAAGTGGTAAATAGGAATATGTACCCAAGAGAGACCTCTGCAATTAGAAAAAATATTTTTTCTACGTGTTTTTTTTTTTGCAAGATTGATTCAATTAGCATGTTCAGTGGACAGTGGAATTCTGACTTTTCTTTTTTATAGCTTGTAATAGACTCAATTATTTTTCAGGGTGGCTTAATTCTATAAATATACCAGTATTGCCTGGTTTAAAATTAATCATACTTTAATGAGAACTGTAGCTCCTAATTCTTTTCATTTCTAACCTTCTTACACTGTGACAACAATTTCATGCTAAGCAAGATTACTATCTAAACATCAAATTGCCTAAATGTATAACATATATTAAATGTACCCTTGGTACACATGGTATGATGTTAATAATTCTAATCTTATAGTCTTCTTTACTTCTTTTAATTGAATTAGAATTTTAACATAGTAGCATGATTTGACAGCTTTGTTCAAAATAATGGATACTCACTGTAACATAAATCTACTTACACACACACACACATACACAAACACACACAGTATCAGTGAGGCAAATAAGCCCAGTACAAAAGTAGTAAGGGATGTCTATTAAGCGATCCCAATGTGTTATTTGCAAAAGCAACAATCTACTAGAGATAATTGACAGGACACAGACATTTGCATTACAAACACAGTTATGTACTGGGGACAGGTCTTGACACTATATATTCTGACTCTTCTTCTTTATCATTTCTATGGCCAAATTCCTCCCAAATGACTATGAATTATATAGCAGAAATTGACAGAAAAAATTCAATCTCATAATGAATGCTGAATAAATATATAGTTTGCAGGCTGCTCAGGCAGATAGTCTTATCATTATTAAGCCACCATCCTTGCACACAGAAGATAGGAAACCTGGGTATTATCTCTTTGTTTCTATGCTTTACTCATTTTGCCATACAGCAGTTCACAGTTTAAAACCTGGTGGTGTTCCAGAAGCTAATTTGTGAATCAATTGTTTGGAACTTGGAATGTGTTTTCCCATAGAAACAATATTAAAAATGATGGTTGAGTTCCCAGGACTACCCATAAAAAATGTCTGCTTAATATGTCATAAACATTAATTCTAGAACCTAACCAAGCTGTATAAAATGGGCTTGGTTTGTTAGAGCTTCAACAGGATGTATTTTTAGCAAAAGGAGGAAGCACTTCAACTTATTTCCTACTCCACTCCCCATGTACACATATGAACACATTTCAATCTCCCAGTATATAGATTTTAAAGTAAAGCCATCACAATACACATGATTTTTGTCTCATTGAATTAATATAGGCTACATCTAGGAGGAGACATTGGAATGAAGGAGAATTAAGAAACTCAAAGGATGGAAAGCTGAATGAAAGATAGTCTATGTATGCCAACAAATGTATAGTCTTTGTATGCCAACAAAAAGCTCAATAATGCAAAAAAATTTTAAAATATGGTACTCAACAGACTGTAAAAGTATGCTTTTTATTAGAAGTATTGAAAGGTACAAATGTTTTGGTTACATGGATACTTTATATAATATAAGGTTGAAATTGGGGATTTTAGGGCACCCATCACCAGAATAGTATTCATTATACTTGATAAAAATCTCAAAACAATCAGCAAGAAAAAAAAATGAATAACTGCATAAAAAACATGGGACAAAGACATAAACAGAAGTTTTTCAAAAAACAAATGGCAACAAAAAAAGAAAAAATATGCATCATCACTCACGATCAGGGAACTGCAAATTGAAACCACAATGAGACATCAACCTCCCTGTCAGAATGGCTGTCAGTAACAAGTCAAAACAGAGTAGATTCTGGTGTGTATGAGGAGGGAAAAGAATGCTTTTACACTGTTGGTGGGACTTCAAGTTAGTACAACCTCTATGGAAAACAGAATGGAGAACGCTCAAAGAGATAAATGTAGATGTACCATTCCACTTAGCAATCCCACTACCACCTATCTATCCAAAGGAAAAGAAGTAATTATATCAAAAAGACACCTGCATTCAAATGTTTATTGCAGCACAATTCACAATTGCAAAAATGAGGAATTGATCTAAGTGTCCATCATTTCATGTGTGGAATCATTTCATATTGTATGTGTATAGATAGGCAGATGATAGATAGACTGATAAATGATAGATGGATAGATAGATAATAGGTAGATGATAAATAAATAGATAGATTCATAGATAAATAGATATAGAATACATATAGATACAGGGAACTCCAAATGTTGCCATGCATAGGAAAAATGGAAAATTATAGCTAAATGTACCTTTATTTCTAAAATGTTCATTACAAAATTTTATGAAATATGTATAAAATATTCTATACATGTTGGCCACCTCTTTCTACACACACACGAAGTCCTCTGTCCCACTCATGGAGAACACTTTCCAAGATAGAGTCGGTTATAATTTTTCTTATGTACGGGGGTTTTGGGGACACCATGGCGTGTGTGCCTGTGTGTACGTACACACATCATGGAGTACTCAGACACCAAAAGCATAAAAAGGAATGAAATAATGTGTCTTGCAGCATCTTGTACGGAAGTGCAGACCATCATCCTAAGAGAAATAACTCAGGAATGGAAATACAAGCAGCACATGTTCTCTCAAACAAATGGCAGCTAAACGGTGGACACACACAGGCACAAAGATACAGAAAGGGCTTTCCAAGCCAGAGAGAGGGGAGAAGGTGGGTGGGGTAAAACTTATCTGTTGGGTACAAAAGGACACTTTCTTTACAAGGTATGGGCATTTTCTGATTTCAGATGAGGATGTGCATTTCAGTTTTCTCAAAGTTCTATCTACTCTGCACATGTTCAGGAAAGACCATGAGAAGATTCTTTCCAGGCTCTCCATAAATTTTCATGAGTATATGTGATTCCAAAATGTAGAATCCATGACCAAGGAGGATTTAGCTTTGTTTTGTTTTAATGTAAATACAGTGTGTAAGTTAGGAAACACTACGTTCATGTAGATGCAAGGCTATTTGATGTAACAAACAGCCCCATAAACTTTAATGTCTTAAAGTAACAGTTGTATTTTTCACTTGTGTAACTTGTCCACCACGTGTTGGTGGCAGGTATTTGAATGGGAAGTTCCTAGTTGGCGTAAATTCAGCCAACATCACAATAGTTTCCATTGATCATGCCAGAGAAAAGGACATCTCGGGAGATCCACTTCCACCAGTTAAAAGCTATGACCCGAAAGCAGCCTGTGTCTGGATTCCGAATCCAGAACTAATCACATACCCTTAGCAGACCACAAGGTGGCTGGCAAAATGATCTCACTACGTAGCGGTACCGGGAGGCAGGGTGAAGTGTGCAGGTAACAAGCAAACCAGAAATATTTGCTGACATTTTCAAGACTGCTTTACCTAGATGGTTAAAAATGAAACCCAAGCAGTGTTGAATAACCACTTGGGAATTCTCATTGCTCATTTAGGAGATCTCATGTTGAAAAGGGCAGGAAAAAAATGATATTGAGTAAGGATCAGGAATTCAAATGCCTGAAAAACAGTATTTGAGGATTGACTCTGAATGTGTATAGGCTCTTTTTAGCTATAGTGTGTAATTATATACTACATAGAAGAAAACAATGGATTCTTCTCTTTGGAAAAATAGACTTGAACTAAGGATTTTACTTGAAGCCTTTTATTGTCACCAATATGATGGAAAATCAATTTTATGATTTTGTTGTCCTTGAATAGCACAAGAGACCCCCTCTCATAGATCAGATCTTCAGACATCCTCAGTGCATTTCTACTAAATCAAGCCCACGTGGTAGAGTAACCTGAGATTTATTACAGCCAGCAGACTCAAAAGCTAGTGCTCCTTCCTCATCTGTGCTGCTTGAGAGCGCTTAGTGCTTAGCAGTCACATACTTTATTTTCTGATTATTAAAAACCTAGATATATTTTATGTTAATTTTAAAATGTCTCAATTTTCTGGGTAAAAAATACTAACAGAATTTTCTTTTATACGAATTCAAAGATTTGGTGTGCTGAGATGTTATATTTCCCATAACATAAATTTTAGTGTTTTGTAAGATTTTTCCAAAATAAAAATAAAAATATTTGAAATTTTACTTGAGATTTTCTTTTTTTTTTCCAAATTTGACTCTTTGTTTTTGCTGCCAGTCAGTTAAAATCCAATAGATTCACTATTAGGGACAGCTGTAAATCCATTGATAAAGTATATACAACATTCATTTTCTACTTTTTATCTTACATGTGTAATATTTTTGAATAAATCAAGTTTTTCTGAAAAACAGGCTTTGTATTTACATATATATACAAACTTAAAACTGGGCTCAGCACCTGTAGCTCAGCGGCTAGGGCACCAGCCACATACACCGAAGCTGGCGGGTTTGAACCCAGCCCGGGCCTGCCAAACAATGACAACTACAACCAAAAAACAGCTGGGTGTTATGGCCAGCACCTGTAGTTCCAGCTACTTGGGAGGCTGGGGCAAGAGAATCGCTTGAACCCAAGAGCTGGAGGTTGCTGTGAGCTCTGATGCCACTGCACTCTACCCAGGGTGACAGCTTCAGACTCTGTCTCCCAAAAACAAACAAACAAACAAACAAAAACTTAAAACTGTTTTGTTCTAGTAACCTGATTTTTTCTCACTAGATGAGAAATAGTGTCATATACATGTAGGTAATTTATTCATTAAATTACATTTGGATGCAATAGTTATTCTATACAAAATTTTTTTCATTTGTGTATATGTTGTCATTTCAGAGGACATGGGTATTCTTTTCATAGTAGCAGTGCGTATTTTTGTCTGATTGATCTATTATTTTATTCATTGTGCAACTATTTACGGAGTCCCACTATACACCTGCCACTGTCTCAGGTCGCTGAGATGCAGCAATGAGGAGACAGAGAAAAACCTTATACTTGGTAAGGTACACTTTACTGTGGTAAACAATTAAATGAGCCAAGCTTATAATATGCCAGATGGCGGGAAGTGCCATAAAGGGAAGTAAAACTGGAAAGGAAAATGGGTCTCTATCTCAGAATTGGTAAACTAGACTTACACATTTATAAATGTATTTGTTTAGTATCATTATGTTTTTATAGCTTATAGGTTGTCAGGGGCAAAGGAAAGAAGAGGAGAGAATCTTATAAAAGAGACCTCTACCTGCCAGCATGATGTGACAAATGCACCACGCGCACAGAACTTGGCACCGTTTGTGTTATTTGTTGACCTAATGCAGCATCCCCAGGACCTTCCTCTAGAGAAGTGATGACATTAAGTATTTTAAGTCTTTGTCACTTCAGTTTATCTTCTTGCCTCTCGCAGGTTCATCCAGAGGGTGTGAACTTAAAAAAAAGTTCATAGTCTATAAATTCAGAAAGGAGAATTTTATTTTTTACAAAGGGCTACAGCCTGCAAGGTGGCCATTCTGACAAGCTCGAAGCAGAGTTTCTGGCAAGGATCACATAGGCACTTCAAGGGAGGCTGGGGCAAGGAATTGAAGCTGAAGAGGCTGGCCAATTATCCACATTCTACAGGTTACAGGAGAAGCTGTGTGGTTCGTGAAGGCGGTCCTAACTCATGCACACTGAACAAACACGTATGTTGCATAAGACCCATGTTCAATGGGGTGGAGATGTAACGCTTAAATGTGGTACAGGCAGGCCTTATATGTCAGAAAGTTTTTTCTGGACATAAAGGCACTTGAGTGCCAGGTTCTACACAACCAACTAGGACCAGTTTATGATCAGTGAGATTATCACAGGGAGGTACTGAAATCAGTCTCTTGTCCATTGACAGCTGTAGTTTTGGCTTGGGGAACAAGTGGTGGGGTGGTCAGTATCTGGTGGTGAAGCTGCAAATGATTACCTTACTAATACTTATCATGAAACCAAATCTTGTTTAGATGCTAGAGAATAAGGAAAAAAGAAAAACAGACTTGCAGTAGTTAGAACCTAGTCTATTATTTTAATGTGAGGGGTGTGTGACTTAACTTTTGTCTGGCATAGCTTTAGTTCCTGTTTATAATTTGGTATCTTATTGCCACACACGATTCATTCTGTCAATCTTATGATTTCTATTTTAATATTCAAGCTGGTCAATTGTGTGTAAACTGTAAAAGGGAAGAGGTATAAATAGAGGTATGTGACCTCTGGCCCTGTCATGACCAGGAACTTGGTTTTAAGGGTTCTTTTAAACTCTCTTGGCCAAGAGGGGTCTGTTCAGCAGGCTGGAGGCTTAGGATTTTGTTTGTAGTTTAAAAGACTAAAGAGTTACCCTGCTGAGTTCCAGTAACCACTTATTTTTCAGATGTTAAAACATAAAATAAAGCATTAGGTTTTGGGGGTTTTGTTTGTTTGTATGTATGTTTTGGTAACAGAATAGGTTTAAAATTGATGAAATTCGATATATATATTTTTTTTTAATTTTTTTTTTTTTTTTGGAGAAGACTCTCAAAGCTGTTGCCCTGAGTAAAGTGCTGTAAAATCACAGCTCACAGCAACCTCACACTCTTGGGCTAAAGCGATTCTTGCTTCATCGTCCCAAGTAGCTGGGACTATAGGCGCCCACCACAACACCTGGCTATTTTTTGTTGTTGCTGTTGCAGTTGTCACTATTGCCCTAGCTGGCCTGGACCAAGTTCGAACCCACCAACCTGGGTGTCTGTGGCTGGCACCCTACCCATGGGTGCCACCAAAATGGATGAAATTCTTGACATGCAAAAAAAAAAGAGAGAGAGAGCTCATTAGGCTTAAGGTGAGAATTAGAAGACTATTTCACAGTGTATTTACTTTAGCATGTATCCTTACTACATTACATGTCAACAATTAAAAATAATATTTGTCTCATCCATGGGAGCATTAGGAAAGGAAATGAAATTAGTTCTCACAAATCCTTTTGGGATATTTTTACTTTAATCATCCAAGTTGCTGCAGTCATCAGGCCTCCTCAAATTTGAAAGGCAGTGTATAGCCAGGAAATGGAACAAACACACACAGATGAAAGGTGTAAAATAAAATATCCTATGTTGTTCTTCTTCTTTTTTTCCTTAAATAACTTGCTATGAAAGGAGGTAGATTGTCAAAGCAGCAAACATACAAAACAGTGATAAAGGAACGCCTTGCACTTAGACCTAAAATATTTCACAGAAGAGTGACGTCCACTAACTGATTGCATTTGAAAAGAGAAAATAGGCCATATTAAGAGCAAAAATGATTTTGTCAACGTTCCCAACTAAGCACAAAGGTGACAATGTCAAATTTCTTAACTAAAAGTTAGCAACTCTCATGTAGAACAGCTTTGAAAATGCATGGACTGGTGGTTTTGCTTACTAAATTTTGAGTAATATTTCAATTCCCTACAAGCTTAAAAATGAGTATAATGAATGTGTACCAAGGAGATGTGTTAAAAATGGATCTTTGATCATTTATCCTTAAATATTTTCTATTACATCTAGATCTATTTCTTATATTGTCACTGCTGAGGAATTTATGTAATCATCTATCCATCTGTATTTCAAAATAACCGGTTCAAAAGTTGAAGTGTTCTTAAGTGGGCTGAACTTGATCTCCCCAATACTGGAACATCCCATTTCTAAGGGTACTTACGCTGTGTGATATGGTGTCAGGTTGACTCTATATGGATTTAGTTACTTGTAGTAAAGCATATTTTTGCATATTTGGGAGAAATATATCTATCCCTGTCTTTTTCTAATACTATATTAAGCCAGGTGTGAGCTCACGCCTGCTTTGGGAGGCTGAGGCAGGAGGATTCCTTGAGGCCAGGAGTTTCAGACCAGCTTGAGCAATATAGGAGACTCTGTCTCTATAAAAATAGAGCTGTGGTGGAATATATCTATAGTTTTGGCTACTCGGGAGATGGAAGTAAGAGGATCACTTGAGTTTAGGAATTCATTACAGTGAGCAAAAGCCTGTCTCAAAAAAATAAAATTAAACATAGATCAAATACCACCGTAAGCAAAGCTTCATAGGCTGTTATTCAAAAGTGAACATGCAAGGGGTTTCTAGTATTCAGGTAGGTTTGTTGCTATAATTCCCTTTCAATTACCATCATTAGACAAATACATGCCTAAAGATTCTTATCCTGGGGAGAAAGCTAACCAAGTATCTTTGGAAATCTGCACCTGCAAATCATACCATCTGACCGTGGGGTTTTGAACAATAGTTCATATTTGAAATCAAAATTTCCTTGGTTTGTCATTCTAACATTTCTTGTGTGACTCCTGGCAATTCTGTGGTTCTTTGACTACCACTCAATTGTATGGACTCTGAAAGATGATGGCCTGTCTGATGTCACTACAATTTAACCCTGAAGACAGCATTTAAACGATATTTTAGTTCACCTATGACTACAAAACTTTGAACTATGGTAAAAATCTACCCAGATGTATTTTGGACAGTGTATTAACAGACTTATATACAATTTAGATAATACACATCTGACATTGAGGTGTTTATTTCCCCGGAATAACTCCCACGGCCATCTTTCCTCTCCTCTACAGTGTTAATGAAAGATAGACCTCAATGATGCCCTTAATTCTGCAGATGTTGGAACATATTTCACCTGAAAAAGCTTTCCAGAAAGCAATGTGTCAATTGTGCTAAGTACCAAACACATTAATACGTATTTCCTCAGGGTTTTATATTTTGTTAACATCATGAATCCAGATTATACTAAAATACATTTTCTATGTAAAATTTTATTCCCATGATAACTTTTCTACGTCTGCAGGATTAGTTATGGCAGGTGTATGCCGTTCTTTGGTCAGAATTTAAATCGGATTTAAATATTTCTCTTGTTTTGTGATTATATTTTATATGCTGTGATACATTATGGGTTTGTTTTTGTGATTTTTCTTGAGCTATAGCAGGGTACTGAACCTAAATTTAGTTTAGAAATGTGAAGAGAATCGTTTTCTTTTACCTTTTGTAGGTACAATTTATTTGTGCTTTTATATATTTAATGATGTAAAATAATACAAGGAAGCTGGTCCTCATAAAGCAACTACAAATTGAAAATTTTCCAAACTTTCTTAGCTATTTGAAGTTTCTCCTCTATTAAATCGTGCAAGTTTGAGAAAGCTCCAATAATGCATGCTTAAAAATATAGAAATATACAATTGGAGCAATCTTAAGAAAATTAAGATCATATGTATTATTTGAAGGAACATTAATAAGAGCTTTTTCCCTTTACTTTTTAATGTGAAATTTCATAATTATAGTGAGCACATCTCAGAAAATTAGGAAGTAATGATCCACTTCAAACAATACGTAGTGAATTATACATGAAAATATTTAGAAACCTCGCATGATAGTCTGAATATCAGATTTCACTATCAGTAACTGGAAATTTCAATAGCATAGCAATAGCAAGACGTAAGAATTAAGACCTCAAAACAGAATTTGAATTCTAAAGTTGGGACTCACAGGAATCTGCTTGTTAAAATGCACATCCACACAGCCCCTTAAATGGACATGTCTACATTCATTTGTGATCCTTAAAACAAAGGCATGGCCTAATAAGAAAACTGAAACAATCTCTTTGATTATCCTTAATTGTCTATTTTTTATTGCTGTTGTTTTATAAAATGAATCACATGTATTTTCTTAGTTAAATATGATTATTCACATTGCCTTGGTTAATAATCTGAAATTGAAAGTAGTAGTTTGTTCTAGGACTCAGGACTGGCAGCAAGTATGGGATTGAACTGGAAACCAAAGACAAATGTTCTGACTTTAAATCAACTTTCCAGTCTGCCACAAGATATTAATAAATGAGCACATCTAGGAAGACAAGTATTTGCTGTTTTGAAAATATATCTAAACACAATTAGCATTCTGCTTACTATACGTCTTTTAACCACATTATATAATTTAATTATCTTTCTCTTTAAAATGTTTTTGTTTTATACTTTTGATCAGTTAATGCACTTAAAAAGATGAAGTTTAGGAGATAAAACATTGATTTCCAGCTCTCCAACCAATATTCTCAATGGCATTAAGCAAGTCTCTTTGAGATTTCCCAATACAATGTAAAATGATCAGATTGGATCAGAACTGGGAGCCTCCAACCCCGGCTGCACATTTAAGTCCCAGGCAGGGGGCGCTGTAATTGGACCTGCTACTATTGGCAGGAATTTTTCTTTGGGTTTTTTTTTTTTTTTTAATGTTTTATCAGTTACAAATTCATGTAAACCATTATGAGGGAAATCACATCTGTATTTGCTTTCATATGGATGCCAAAAAGAAAAAAAAATAACAGAAAGAAAAAAAATATGAAGGTATGAGGGGAAATAGAAGGAAAAAGAACAGGGAAAAAGGAAGGGAAAGGAAAGAAGAGTGGGGCTGATGGAAACAAAGAGAAGAATAACAATATAAAAAAAGATGGTGTTATAATTATTGGGATAATTATTGGGGCTGCTTGATTGATACATTGGGATCATTCTTCGTGAAATTTTGTAGAGTTGCAAAATTCCTTCAAAAATGATAACAAACGACAACACACTTGTCGCAGTTTCTAGTTCTATAAGCTGTAGGTTTTCTTTCTTTCTTTCTCTCTCTTTCTTTCTAACAGAGTCTCACTTTGTGGCCCTCAGTAGAGTGCTATAGCATCACAACTCATAGCAACCTCCAACTCTTGGGCTGAAGTGATTCTCTTGCCTCAGCCTCCGTAGCAGGGACTACAAGCACCTGCCACCATGCCTGGCTTTTTCTTTGTAGAGACGAGGGTCTCACTCTGGCTCAGGCTGGTCTCAAACCTTTGAGCTCAGGGCAATCCACCCGCCTGGGTCTCCCAGAGTGCTAGGATTACTGGCGTGAGCCACCATACTCAGCCAAGCCCTAGGTGTACTGATTCAATATTCTAAGTCAGTAGTTCCTAGAGTATATTTCCCAGAGAAATGTCATTGCCAGGGCACATGTTTAAAGTTCAAAGTTTTGGAATCCACTCCAGATCCTTCCGAATTAGAAATGTTGAAAGGAGGCCTAGCAATAAATATTTTTAAAAACCTTCACTGTGATTGTGATTTATGATTAAATTTGACAACCACCAGCCCTATACTGGTGTTACATTTAAATATCCAGCTTATTCTACTATGCAGGTTGCGCTGAGAGCCACTGGACCAGCTGATCTATGAACTAATAAAGCCCCTAAAGTTACTTTAAAAAACTAAAATTCAGTAATAACCAGAATATGCACACACACACACACAAACTTCTAACTCTTAGATTTGAGGTTTGCTACATTCTATGAATTCTCCAGATAAAAATATGAAAAAAAATATTTTTTAAGACAGAGTCTCACTATATTGCCCTTAGTAGAGTGCTGTGGTATCGCAGCTCACAGCAACCTCAAACTCTTGGGCTTCAGAGATTCTCTTGCTTCAGGCTTTCTAGTGGCTGGGACTACAGGTGCCAGCCACGATACCCAGCTATAAGAAAAAAAAAATTGCTGAGAGGATTAAATGAAGTAATATGTAAAGAGTGCTAGAATATATCTGACTTGAAGAAGACTAAATAAATATTTTTTCCAATTTTTGTTTACATATATTAATTTACAAATGTCTTCTATACATTTTACTATGAAAAAATCTAAATTGCTTTTAAATAAATTTTATTTACCAACTTTATAATACAATTTAAAACCAGAAATTCAGTTTACCTGTAGTAAAATACATTATCATTTGCCATGAATATTAACTTCTACATCAATTAAATAGCAATATGATTACTTTATTTTGGCTGACATAAAGCAAAATTTATTTCCTCCAAAATGTAAAGACTTGGAGAGGAGCCTAAGGAGTTATATGAAGGCTAAATATAATGTGGTATGTTGGATATGAAAAGTTGGAACAGGAAAAGCCAAAAAGCACATTAAGAAAATTTGAATAAAGTAATGTTCCTACTTTATTCAAATTTTCTTAATTTCTTAATAAAGTAGGATCATTAGTATAAAAGAATGAAAGATCAGTGTTGGCTCATTAGTGGTGACAAATATACCACAATGATGTGAAATGTTAACAGAGGCACACCTTGTATTGTCTCACCTCCCATTAACGTGTTTTGCAGATACTGTGTTTTTTACAAATTGCAGGTTTGTGGCAAGCAAATCTGTAATCACCATTTTTGCAACATGTACTCAGTGTCTCTGTGTCACATTTTGGTAATTCTCTTACTATTTCAAACTTTTTCATTATTACATTCATTTTGGTGAGCTGTGATTATTAATCATTGGTAATACTATTGTTATTGTTTTGGGGCATCTCAAACCCCTCGCATGTAAGGCAGAGAATGATAAATTTTGTATGTGGCTATTCCCCTATCTCACTGTCTCTCTCCTCAGGCCCCTTTATTCCCTGGGACACAATAATACTGAAACTAGACCAGTTAAAAACAAACAATGTTACCTAATCATTTGTACCCTCATATTAATTTAAAATTACAAAAGCCTCTAACAGTGGTTCTCAACCTTCCTAATGCTACACTTGTTTAATACAGTTCCTCATGTTGTGGTAACCCCAACCATGAAATTATTTTCATTGCTACTTCATAACTGTAATTTTGCTACTCTTATGAATCTTAATGTAAACATCTGATATGCGGGATGCATTTTCATTGTCGTGACCCACAGGTTGAGAACTGCTGCTCTACAATGTCCCAAGTTTTCAAGTGAGAGAAAATGTCCTGTATCTCTTTCTGTCAATCAAAAGCTAAAAATGGTCAAGTTTCAAGGAGAAAGATGTGTGGGAAGCTGAAAGCTAGGCCTTCTGCAGTTATCCAAGTTGAAAATGCAAAAGAAAAGTTATTAAAGAATATTAAAAATGCTACCCCAATGAATACACAAATGATAAGAAAATGAGATTTTCCAAGTGCTGATTTGGAGAAAAGTTCCAGTGGTCCAAGTAGAAGATTAAACCATCTACAACATCCCCTTGCCTAATCTGGAGCAAGACTTTAATTCTGTTCAATTCCATGAAGGCTGAGAGAGTTGAGGAAGTTACAGAAGAAGAGTTTATGCCTAGGAGAGGATGGCTCGTGAGAGTTAAGGAAAGACGTCTTCATAATGCAAAGGGACAAAGTAAAACTCAGAGGGTGCTAATACAGAAGTTACACAAAGTTACCTACAAGATCTAAGGTAATTGATGATGGTTGCTACTCTAAACAACAGATTTGAAATGTAGACAGCCTTCTCTTAAAAGACAAGGCCATCCAGGACATTCATAGCTGGAGAAATGTAAAAATAGCTTCAGGCTTCAAAGGACAGGCTAACTCTTGATAGGGCCTTAATGCAGCTGGTGATTTTGAGTTAAAGACAATGCTCCCTTTGAAACTCCTAAACCCCTTAAGAATTATGCTAAATCCACTCTGTTTGGGCTCTATAAGTGGAACAACAAAGCCCCGATGTCAGCACAACTGTTTACAATGTGGTTCACTGACTATTTTAAGACCACTGATGAGAAAAAAAAAAAAAAAATTCCTTTCAGAATATTACTTCTCATTGACAATGCACCTGGTCAATCCAACAGCTTTTTTACAAGGAGATTAAAGTTCTTTTTCCCCCCGATTGCTAGAGCAACATTCAGTCTGAAGTCCATGGATCAAGGAGTAATTTTTACTTTGAAGACTCATTATTTAAAAAATGCATTTCATAAGTCTATAGCTGCTATACAAATGATTTCTCAAATGGATTTGGGAAAAGTAAATTTAAAATCACCTGTAAAGCATTTACCAGCTAGATACCATTAAGAACATGAACGATTCAAGGGAAGAACTCAAAAGAAACAGAAGTTTGCATGACTTTGTGGGGTTCAGAATGTCAGTGGAGGGAGTCATTGCAGAGGTGGTACAGATAGCAAGGGAGCTAGAATTAAAAGCAAAGCCTGAAGATGTGACTGAATTGCTCCAGTCTCATAATGCACCTTGAATGGATGAAGAATTTCTTCGTGGTTGAGCAAAGAAGGTGGTTTCTGGAGATGGAATCTACTCCTGCTGAAGATGCTGTGAGCACTGTTGAAATGACAGCGAAGGATTTCAAACATGCCATTAACTTAGTGAACAAAGCAGCACGAAGATTTGGGAGAAGTTATTCTGTAAGTAAAAGACTATTGGATCTTAGTGCGCTATAGGAGAAATCTCCTATGGAGAAATCTTTCATGAAAAGAAGGGTTAATTAATGTGGCAAACTTCATTGCTGTTTTAAAAAATTGCCAGAGCCACCCCAACTTTCAACAACCAACGCCGTGATCAATTAGTAGCCATCCACATCAAGATCAAAACTTCCATCAGAAAAAAAATAAAAGACTCGCTGAAGGCTTACATGACTGTTAGCAGTTTTTAGCAATAAAATATTTCTAAATTAAGGTCTGTACATTATTTTTTTTAGACATGATGCTATTGCAGACCTACTAGATTATAGTATAATGTAAATATAACTTTTCTCTGCCTAGGGAAAGCAAAAAAATTGTGTTACTTGCTTAATTTTGATATTAATTTTGTTTCAGTACTCTGGAGCTAACCCTACATCTCTGAGGTTTGCCTGCAATAATGATTGATGTACATGGAGTAGATGAAAACTCTTTGCAATCTTTCCCCAATTTTTCTGTAAACCTAAGAATATTCTAAAATAAAAATCTTTTTTTTAAATTTATTTTTTTGTTTCTATTTGAGACAGAGTATCTACTTTGTCACACTTGGTAGAGTGCTGTGATATGATAGCTCACAGCAACTTCTAATTCTTGGGCTCAAGTGATTCTCTTGCCTCAGCCTCACGAATAGCTGAGACTACAGGCACCTGCCACAATGCCTGGATATTTTTAGAGATGAGGTCTTGCTCTGGCTCAGTGTGGTCTTAAACCTGTGAGCTTAGGCAATCCACCCGCCTCCACCTCCCAGAGTGCTGGGATTACAGGTGTGAGCCCCCATGGTCCGCTTAAGATAAAAATCTGAAAATGATTTAGTATTTTAAATTTGACCTCTGAAACAAGATAATAATATAATATAATTATTATAATAATATAATATAATTTATTCAACATTTTGTAAGATATTATCAAAGGTATTTTGTATGTTTATTTAAAAAAATTGTAAACATGTGATATTATTTTTTGCTATGAAATGTTTCTCTCAAGACTTTAAAGGTAGGACTTTAGAGTTTCAAATGATGGCTTTTAATACAAATGAGAGAGGTTGAAAACTAGAGTTCATTGTTTAAGAGATTTCGGTAGGTGACTTGATGTTCCTTGAATGAAGAAAAGAAAGATGAGGTGGCTTTCCAGGATGCCACAATTGTCACACTAGAAATGCAGAGACACTAGTTTATATGAGATGTCTCAGCATTCTGTAGAGTTTCTGTAAGGCCCCACGTACTTCTGTTTTTAACTTCACTCATGATTGCCTTCCTCGTTATTCCATTTGGGTTTTATTTTATTAATCATCTTTTGTGTATCTCAAAGGAGCAGTACAGCTGAAAATTAGCAATAGAAAATATTAGATAATAAAATTGACTACAACAGAGATATTATTTAGAATTTAGCAACAATATTTGAGTCTGGGGATGAGTTATCTTTTAAAATAAAGACTAGCTGTAGTGCTTGCTGGCTTGTCTAATGGAGTTGGTTTGCCAGGATATTTCTTATGTCACCTCTATGTCCCCAACTCAACTGACAGATCTTCACTTCTTCTTTCCACTTCTCAGAGAATGTGCTGACATGTCTTAGACTCTCCTCACCATATCCACTTCCTCTAAACTGTCCTCTGGGAAACTGACATGTCAGCTCTTGATTCTGAAAAAACTGATTCATCACTGGGAGTTCATTTTTCTTTCATACTACTCTTCATTATCTTGTTTGAGTGTTCATGGGCAATTGTTTTAATACAGTTATAAAAAAGAAATGCAAACATTTTAGTCACGATTTCTTCCTTCAATTAAGTGGTTTCTCAGAATTATCATTCAGAGATAGAACTCATCTCTGATCATATCTGATTATTTTTCCCCAAAAAAATCCACTGTGGCTTTCAAATTTTCAGAGGATCAGTCCCAAATAATAGGGGAGACATTAAAATTTAATACATTTCCACAAATTACATGTTACCGCTCTATACATATATCTGTTAAATTTAGTCTAGGTACAGGTTGATAGCATTGTAAAAATTAAGTGTACCGTGGCACATGTTGAGATCCCTCTTCCTCATTTCTTTAATTTTTAATAAAACTATAGTTTCTGGAGGTATAGATTTCTGATACTCAATGTATAGTTCTTCGTTAACATCGAGTCAGTTTCTGAAAATGAATATCTGTAATGGTACACACAGAATAACATTCACTATTTAAACCAGTTTTTCTCACTGTTAAGTCAACAGAACCTAAACCCCCTGTATAATTTTGTTTGAAACACCTCCACCCTGATAGATAGATAAGATAAAGTCTTATCTGGGATGTGAATGGAGCATGGCACAATGAAAGGGTCAGAAGGAGAGAAATGTTGATGGGCAAAAATGAGTTCCAGAAAAGGTTAGCCATCAGAAAAGGGCCAGAACTTAGGAGTTACTAGAGGTCTGGGTGGAATCCCAGTGGAGAATTCAATAGGCAATCCTGACTCAATAATGTTTAGACATAAGGGGAAGAAGTCCCTATTTATAGGACTCAGGCTTGTCAGGAGAGACCGATATTTGAGAAGTAGAATCTTTGAGAGAACCAGGGGAAATATTTCCTGCCTGAGTGGCAGACTATAGGAAGAAACATGGGTCAGAAATCGCTGTCTATGGCACAAGGCAGTTTTATTTATTTAGTTTTTTTTTGAAGGGGAGGCAGACACAGTAATGTGTCTGAAACCTATAAGCAAACAGATTGCTCATTCTCTGACAAAATATTGGAGCCAAATGCTTTTTAAATAATAGCCAGGGGTGAAGTGAGGTAGAAGACATATTTAGTAGCAATTAGAAGAAGAATTTAATGATCCAAGCACCGACATTAGAAACTAAGCCAAAATATGAAAGCAGAAAGCTCTTCCCATTAAAGATAATACCAAAATGTGGCCTGTAATGTTGTAGTCTCCAAGGACTGGTTCCCTGATCCATGTGACCAGCCAATGTGAAATGGTCGCTAACTTTTATCAAACCCAGAAGACTTTACTGAATAACATGGGAAACATTGGTTTTTGTACTTTTCTTGTTTGGAAAGTCAGCTTATACAGTGTCACTGCTTTTCCTAGATAAAGACTCACAGTCAAAATATATTTAAACAAGAGAGGTATAGGTGTAGGAGAATTTACTTACAAATATATGCAGCTGTCACACACAATAAAGAGCTCTTCAGCTGTTAGGAGACATTGGAGGTTAAAATGGAACTATCCAACGGCTGTTATGTATCCCAGCTGACAGCGAGGGGAATATGGTACTAATGGGTTCCCCTATGTCAGGGATTGTCAAATTTTTCTAACAGTGATTTTTTTTCCATTCAAACAAAATTTTTTTTGTGTAGCCTCAATGTATAAAACAGTTTAAATTGTCATAGTTTGACTGACGCTGATGAGGGTAGGTGATACTGAGCATAATCTGACTCCACAGTGGGCGGAGGTGACTATGGGGAGATTCTAGGGTGCTCTGGGATGGGATTTGAAATCACTGTCATAATGCACATAAAACTCAGCCACCAAATTACTACGGTCTCACATCACATTTGGTAATTTGTTTAAAGTCATCTGGAAGTCGTTTAGAGTGGTTATTTGTTTATTTATTTATTTGCATTTTCTCCACCTACTTTAGTACGAAAATGATGAAAGGCCATAAAAATAAAATAAAAAACATTTGTACAAAAATGAATAAGCTTCTCAACCTAATTTTTGGAGTGTTTTTCCCAGATATATTATTTTAATAGTTTCTTACGATTCCTTTCAAAAAGGATCCCATGCGCATAGCCACCTATGTGCTTCCCTTGTACACAAAGGAAAAAAATAAAAACATACTGACTTGAACATTGTTTTGTTCATGTAAAATAAATCTGAAAGTCTCCATATTTCATGGCATGAATTATGTTTTATTACACATTTCATATAATTTTAATGTTTGTATAAACCAATGTTTATTTTAGAAATCTTTATTAATAGATTATCAATTTCTAGACTACAATGTTTCATTAATGACACTTAGTTAATGGCCACCTTTGTAGAGACATATTTGCCCATGTATACAAGTGTTTATGTAGCATAAAGTCCTAGAGGTAGACGTGCTGAATAGATAATTTCATAACTGCCTTTCAATCAACTATGGAGACTCATATCAACAAGGATTGAAAAGAGACTTTTCTCTACAAACCCCTTCACCATGGTGTATTTTACCTTTGCCAACAATTTGTATTCTTTAGTACAATAGTAGAATGAACACATTTTCATAGATTCAAAGATGGTTCTTTTTTTATTTATAAACTGCCTGCTCAGATTGCTATCCTGTTTTCTAATGTATAAGAACTTTCTAATGTATAAGAACTCTTCAAATAGTGGGGAGATTAACACTTTGTAGATGGTTTGATAAAAATTTTCAGCTTTTCTATTTTTGAATTTTATTTGTGAATTTAAGTTTCAAATGATTATCTTTTAGGATTTCTGAATGTGTTATAAAAACTAATTGCAAGTAGTTACCAGCATCAGAGACTCTATTTTTATGTTGACTAAGTACCCATCAATTCAGGAGTGAATAAAGGAAGTATGGTGTATGGGCACACACTCACACACACCAATGGAGTGCTACTCAATTATAAAAATGAATGAAATAATGTTTTTGGCAGCAAGTTGGCTGGAATGGGATAGCATTATCGTAAGTGAAGCATCTCAGGAATGGGAAAACAAATACCACATATTCTCAACAATAATCAGAAGTTAAATAAGGAATATACATAGGGCCAAAGAGACATAAAGGACTTTGGAAACCAAGGAGGGGGGAGGATGGAAAGAGAAGTGACGATTGGCAAGTTCTCACCCAGTGTGCAGAAGGAAAGTGCATACAGGCCAACCTCTGGGTGAAAAGCTCATCAACAACTTGAACTTCAGCTTAGAAATACAAACAGTATAACCTAAACATCTGTACCTGCATATCAATTTGAAATAAAAAATTAAAAACCTATGTCAGTATCTTAATCAGAAAAACATAAAGAGAATTGAGTGATAAAAATGTACAATAAGGACTAATCTGATGACAGACACATGATAAGCCCTTTACATAAGCGTTATACAAGCTATCCTGAAACAAAATCATTTGTGCCCTTCTTAATATTTTGAAATAAATAAGAAAGAAAGCAAGCTTGGCCATTATCTTAGTATATACGTAAAAGAATCAACTGCTGGATTATAGTAACTCTCAATATGAATTCTAAAAAGGAAGAAAGATTCTAGAATATTAAAAAAAAAAGAAATTTTGAACTAGGTAAACAGTTAGGGATTATGTTTTTTAACATCTTTTTTTTAAATGATAAATTGAGTTTCAGGAAAACAACATAGATGTATTATATATCAGGATTTTGCAACATAGCTGGGAACTTACTCTGCCAGTTTCACCTGAGTTTGCTCAGGTAGCTATTTCCGGACTCTGAGCTCAGGCAGGATAGCTTGGTTGTCTAGAGTCTATCCACAGGAATTTTCTTTTTTCATTTTTTATTTATTTTTTAAATTTACTTTTTATTAAATCATAGTTGTGTACATTAATACTATCATGGGGCATAGTGTGTTGTTTCTATATACAATTTGAAATATTTTTATCTAACTGGTTAACATAGCCTTCATGGCTTTTTCTTAGTTGTTTTGTTAAGACATTTATATTCTACATTTAGAACGATTCACATGTACCTTTATAGGATAACTCATAGGCATGATCCCACCAATCACCCTTTCCTCCTCCCTCCTCTCCCCTCCCTCTCCCTTTTCCTCATATTCTTGGACTATAATTGGGTTATAGCTTTCCTATGAAAGCTATAAATTAGTTTCATAATAGGGTTGAGTACATTGGATACTTTTTCTTCCATTCTTGAGATACTTTGCTAACAACATTTTCCAGCTCCATCCATGTAAACATGAAGGAGGTAAAGTCTGCATCTTTCTTTATGGCTGCATAGTATTCCATGGTGTACATATACCACAATTTATTGATACATTCATGGGTCAATGGGCTGTTTGGCTTCTTCCATGACCTAGCAATTATGAATTGGGCTGCAATGAACATTCTAGTACAAATATCTTTATTTTAGTGTGATTTTTGGTCTTCTCGATATATTCCAAGCTTCCTTACACCATGACAGTGTTAGGACAATGTTCCACAAAATGCACAGGCAGAAACTCAGTCCTGTTGTGGTCCAAGCTCCACAACTCATCCAGTGTTACTTCTGTCACATCTTAATGAGAATCAATTCACAAGGCTGGACCAGATTCATGGTGTGGGGCAATAGGTTCTCCTTCCTGATGGGAGGAGCTGCATTTATATATAGCTATACTTAATCCACCACAATTTCTAAAATAGGAAATATAAAATATACTTTAAAAATCACAAAAAATGAGAATACGTACAAGATGCTTGCTATATACAATACCTAGTAACAATGCATTTTTGACAATTTTTACTGTTTACTATTATATCATTTTTGAGGATGTCTCAAAATTATATAACCAGTTATTGGCAAATTCATAACTTCTAATGAGGTTATATAGTACACAGTTTGGATTCATTCTTCTCCTGACAGTGGCTCTGGTTAGTGTGTGGTTATGATTCTCTCATACTTCAACCTTAAAACCTGCTCAATTTTGGACTATTATAGCTGTATTCCCGTTGCTAACTTTCTCCATTTCCCTTATTGTTCTTTTAGTATACACCATATCTCAACTCCTAACTTAAATACATGTTTCCATTCTTCCCTCTCAGTTGTAGAATATAATCTTTGTGAGACTTATAACTTTCATTTTCTTTCCTCACGTAACCCCATGGACTAGAAAGTGACTAATGCAGAACAGCTCTTCAATATATATTGGTGTCTGGATGAATGAATGATTCCACTTGTTGAAATACACATAACACATCAAGAAAGAGTAACATAAGCCATTGAGCATGAATTCCATATTGATTGTCTTGTAAATGAATTTAGCAAAACTTGTTTAACTTTTTTGACTACTTTATATTCTTATTGAAACACATAGAGAGGCTCGGCACCTGTGGCTCAATCGGCTAGGGCGCCAGCCACATACACCTAAGGTGGCGGGTTCGAATCCCCAGCCCGGGCCTGCCAAACAACAATGATGGCTGCAACCAAAAAATGGCCAGGCGTTGTGGCGGGCGCCTGTGGTCCCAGCTACTTGGGAGGCGGAGGCAGGAGACTC
>CAUYQV010007863.1:0-13227 GCA_963574575.1 Galagoides demidoff
ACCCATCACCCTACTGAGCCACAGATGCTACCCCATCTTGTTTCTAATATACATGTTCTGGCTGAGAAGCCTGAAAAGCTGACCGGATATGAGAAGACCAGGTTTGAGACAGGTAGCAGAGGTGAACTTTGGCTCACACAGCTTTTTGTGCACACCTGCTCACATGAGTGGCCCATAGCAGCTGAGGGAAATTACCTCACCTCTGTTAAGCAAGTCAGCCTCAGAGCATCAGCTGCCAGCCAGAGCCTGATCTACAAGCTGCCAAACTCCTCTACCAATTCCCACTGTGCAATCTTTATAACATTTAAAGTGAGGATTTAAGGCCACACTGGGAAGATCTCACTGGGAAAAGATGTGACCAAAGTATAAAATTATAACAAATATAAGCCAGGTGCTATGAGCTTATTCACCAATTCCCAGAATAGCAGAATAAAGGATCACTCCTAAAAAAATAAAAGAGATCTTATAAGAAGCAAAAGGAAATGCCCATTATATGAGGCCGAGAAGGTCAGCGAAGGCAATACAGTCTTGAAACCACTGACCTCAAGCCTGATGACTTAACAGGCCCTGAACCTTTGAGTTCAAATTAGGGTATGGAATACTAACTAGCAGACCAACTATCCCTTGGTGCCTCGGAGCAACTCCTGGGGTGGTCCATTTATAAGGCCTTGAACTTTGGGTCTTCTGCCTAACCTGACTACTGGGACCTTTGCCGCTCCCTGGGGCTGAAGGTGAATTCAGCAGGAAAGAGGCACACAGACTGAAAATGCAGCATTTCCTCTCAGAGGCTAGATACCCCTATACAAATGTATTAGAAGAAGGTGTGTGTGTGTGTGTGTGTGTGTGTAGAAGTTAGGTCTTTTCCTAGCACTATGACTTAAGCAAGTTGCTTAAATTTCTCCAGGCCTAAGTTTTCCATCTATCAAACAAAACATAACATTTCTTTGGGGACACTTTAACAGTCCTTAAAGAGCCATTAAAAAACAAGTAAACAAATAGCACTTCCCCCACCCACAATCGTGGAGCTGCGGGGGGACCCGCCCCTCTATTCTGCTTAGCTCTGATTGGTCCCTCTCTGCGGGGGCGGGGCCGGGCGCAAAGTTGTAAGCCCCGCAGGTCCCAGCGCCCAGGACTCCAGCAGAGACGCCGCCATGGCCTCTCCGGCCCGTGAGGCTGCGCGCACCTTGCTGGCTGTGCTGCTGGCGCCTGCGCTACTGGTGCTGCTCGTGTCACCCGCTTGGGGCCGCGGCGGCCGGAATCACGGGGACTGGGACGCGGCCGCCCTGCCGCCGCTGCCACCCCGCGAGGACGCGGCGCTCATGGCCCGCTTCGTGACGCACAACAGCGACTGGGGCGCGCTGGCCACTATCTCCACCCTGCAGGAGGTGCGCGGCAGGCCTTTCGCCGATATCTTGTCGCTCAGCGACGGACCCCCAGGCGCGGGCCGCGGCACGCCCTACTTCTACCTGAGCCCGCTGCAGCTCTCGGCGCACAACCTACAGGTAAGCTGGAAGGCCGCGCGGCTTCCCGGTTTCGGTGGCCGTCTGGGCACCGCGGAGCTCGCGGCGCGGGGGCCCGGCTGCTGGCGGGGCGGCCAGAGAGTGAGCCTTTCGACTTTCACCAGAATTCTGTCCGGAAAGTAGAGCTCGGCTCCTAGAGATAAGAATCTGAACCTTTCTCCCCTACGCTGGCATGGCGGGCTTTGCAGCATCCCAAATGTTGAGCAACTGAGTACCAGGAATTTCTCATACGCCCTAGCCACTGGGCGACGCCCTCGGGGTGGATTCGTTGCCGGTACTGGGTAGGACTTCTCATTCCCGAGTCGGTTTAGGGCACAGTGTCTCCATTAACTGGGATCTTATTACTATATATATATATATATTTTGGAGACAGAGTCTCAAGCTGTCACCCTGGGTAGAGTGCTGTGGCATCACAGCTCACAGAAACCTCAGACTCTTGGGTTTAAGCGATTCTCTTGCCTCAGCCTCTCAAGTAGCTGGGACTACAACTACAGATAGCCGCCACAATGCCCGGCTATTTTTTTGTTGTTGTTGTAGTTGTCATTGTTGTTTTAGCAGGACCGGACCAGGTTCGAACCTGCGAGCCCCGGTGTATGGAGTCGGTGTACGGGGCCGCTGCCCTTACCTACTGAGCTACAGGCGCTGCCCCTTGCTAAAGGTTTTGCAGGATATAGAGATGGTTAGGTGATTAAGCACCTTGCTTACCTGACTTTGGGATTTCCCTTTCTTACCTTCCTCTTGAGTTAAGAATTTCCCCTTCCAGAGTAAGAAACTAATAAACAAGACCGTGGATGATACAGTGATTCCTGCAATTTTAGGCCTCCGCGTACGCAGTGGCTTCCTCCTTGTGGAGCAGAACTGATGGAAGGTCTGTCTCTTCCTCACCCTTTGCCCACCTACTGGGGCAGGGCCAAGCTTACAACTCTAGTGGGCCTCTGCTGTCCCAAGGTTGGGCCCACAGACACAAGCTAAGAAGGCTAGAGCCATACAGAAAAGGAGGAGAGCCTGGTTTGGTGGAGGGTCATTTTGACAAAGATCTCAGATTTGAGGTCAGCTGGGAGAGTACAACATTGTTGATAAAGATGGGATGTAAGGAACTGATGTTTGATTAAGCAACTTCTGTGAGCCAGGCTGACCTTCACTTTGCATTACTCTTCTAATAATTGTTGAGGTATTATTACGCCTCTTCTGCAGATGAAGAATTCAGTAACTTGCCCAAAGCCAGTGGCCAAACCCTCATTTCATCTCAGGTCCATGTCTTCAAATCACACATCAGACTGGGGGCCCATGAGCTGACAATGTCCCATAGACCAGTTTTCTGTCTTTAATAAATTCAAATGAGATACCAAATTTTAAAATTGAGATTTTACTTAAGAATCTAAATTTCTATCTTCTCTTGAAAAATCAGATAGTCAAGCAACACTGAGGATCTACATTGTCTGAACAAAAACAGAAGCAGCTGCCCCCTTTTAGCCAACGCACCTACAGCCCAGTTCACCGTTTTCTTATTCCCAGCTCTGTCCATTCTCTGGGCATGTGCGCAGAGCAAACTCATTCTACTCGTTAGTGACACTAAACTTTGGCTGTAAATCAGTCATCTAGGAAGACTTTTTAAAATGCAATGCCAAGGCATTTTGTTAAAAACACATTTTATGGACGGCACCTGTGGCTCCAAGGAGTAGGGCACCAACCAGCCCCATATGCCGGAGGTGGCAGGTTCAAACCCAGCCCTGGCCAAAAACTGCAAAAAAAAAAACCCCAAAACAAAACACACATTTTATTCTAAAACAATAACTGCTTCCCTCCCTTCCCCCAAGAAAAACCTCTCCCTGATGATTCTGAGGGGGGAGGAGGGAGATTGAGCTATATGTGATCATATTTCAATTTGTGGGGTGGCTAAGGAGCTGCTGGTATTATCATCCCCATTGCAGGAATCAGGAAACTAAGACTCAGGGATGCATACTCACCAGAAACCAGCCAGCTAATGGCTGTCAGTTAGCACTTCAGCCCAGGTCTTTGATATCTAGAAAGAGATAGTGAGGACCCTACCCAGGATTTCTATGATGGCGGTGAAAAGTGGCTGCATCAGAATTTGTCCGACTCTGACTCCATCTGTTAACCATTCAGGATTGGTTTGCGCTTTCCACTTTTCCCCTTCCTTCTGACCTGCAGGGTCCTCTTCATGTCTTCCCGTCAAGGGGAGTGAAATAGTTCCAACAAAAACAAGAAGACCTAGGTTTGGGGCCACTTCTCATGTGTAAAATGCTGGTCCTCTCTAACTCAGAGACAGGTTGTGAGCTTCAAATGTGTTTGGCCACTGGGACATTTCTTTTGAATGGTTTTTTTTTTTTTCACAATTTTTTATAGTGAATATTTCTAGGAAGATGCCGCTCATGTTAGCTGATCATGGTATCAGGTTGGGCTGCAGAGCCAGTGAGTCAGAAACAAAATCCTGGGGTTTGATTCTGGGCCCCAACATCTCTCACTGTTGGCGCCCCTCCCTTCTTGGCACTTTTGTGCTGTGACCTTCTTTTCTCTGATCACTCCTGATTTTTTTCTCTGACCCACTAAAAATGAGTGTCTTCCAAATTCAGTTTCTTACCTTTCTGTTCTCAGTATGATCCTTAGAAAATCTTAGGAGCATGGCCATTTTGGAAATGTTCTATGCTGTAAGTTCCTGGCCCATGAATAAAGCCCTTCCTCTTATATAAAAAAAAAAAAAAAAAAAGAAAAGAAAAGAAAATCTTAAACTGTTATTCACGTCATTCCCAGTTAAAGTTCACTTCCAAGTTCATGTCCTTTTCTGACCTGGTTAGAGTTCTGTACCATGAACTGCTTGCCGTTCATTTTTATTTCATTAGTTTACCCTTAAATTCAGTATGTTTAAATCCAACCCTTCTTCCTCCTGAAACCAGCTAATCTTCCTCTTCTCCATTTCTGTTAATGGAATGATTGCTCAGGAAACATAGTTGGAATTCTTCCTCCCTCTCCAACTCCCTCAGTTCCCAAATCCTGACAATTTTCTGTTGTTTTCTTTGCTTCTAGCCTGTCCCTTTCCTTGCATTCCTACCACACCATCCTTAAGCTTATCACCTCTTCCTGCCTTAAAGTAACTCTTCCTGTCTGCCCTGTCCAGCCTGACCACCAGATTTATGGTAACAAAACACCTCACTCAGCATTGGCACTCTAGCCTTTAACAACACCCTCTGAGTCACCTGAGGCTTTGTTTAAAATGCAGATACCTGGGTCTGGAGTGGAGCCCAGGAACAGCATTCTGACAAGCTCTCCAAGCAGGTGGTTCTTGGAAAGTACTGCCAAATGTGCCTTACAAATTATAATGTAGACTCCTCGGCTCAGATTTGAGTTGCCCCAAACCCACTTAATCTGAAAGTCTCTCTTTCCAGCAAATCAAGGTTCCCCCAGACACTCTACCATGCCTTAGGCCCTCCCAGTTCTGTGGTTTTTTGCAGTTATCGTTCCCTCTACCTTTATTTTTTCCCCCCAGTGGTAAGATAGGATTTTATTAGACAGAAAGGAATACAGAAAGAGTAAAAAGTACCAGAGCTTCTGGCAAGGGGAGGACCCAAGTTGAAAGTCTTCCACATGGGTGCTTTGTCTAGGGGTATATATCACATTTTGACCAGGGCTAGGTAGGTGGAAAAACACCTTTGTAAACTTAATGAGTGTATTAACAAATGAATACATGCTGTTCCCTAGTAGGTCTCTGCAGTTTTTATCTCAGGGATTAGGGTGTGTGCTCCCTAAGGAAGATGGAGTCACCCAAAACCGTTTTGGCTGTTTTGTTGCAGACCTCATTGGAGCCCAGAGGATGTGACCTGGAAAGGGCAACCTGTTTGTGCCTAGAAATGGGGGTCTGATTTCTGAGCTTATTTCTGTCCAGGCCTGAGTGGGAGACTCCTGTATCAATCCTCTGTCTTGGAATAGAAGCTCTAACTGCCATTAGGGAGAAAGGAGTGTTGACTGCTTGAAACTGCTTCCTGCTGAAGATGGACAGTGATAAACCTGGGCAGTTAGAGGTTCCTGAGAGGAGGGCAATCCAGGGTTCACAGTGAATGGAAATTCGGGTTGATCCCTCCACCTTGGGGCAAAATGTCAGGGTCTTTTCTTCATGAAATTGCCCAGGCCTAGGAAACTGGGGTCCCTTGTGCAGCCTTGAATGGGGCAACCCTGTATCAATAGAAGGTGTCAGTTAGGCTTTCCCCAGAGAGAGGGTGATCCAGGGTTCTACAACAGAATTAAGTCTTGGACTGGAACCATTTTTACTGCTTGTGGCCTGATGACAGCCTCTCTGGAAGATGTAAATCTGATTAGCACATCATCTGACAGCCAAAGATTGCCTTTTTTGAATTTCAAAGTCCAGTAAGGTCATGAGAAGTATAAATAATTAGGTCTCTTCCCCAAGTTAGCTGAGTTGCTTCTGGGGTTAAGAGGGCTACGGCTGCTAAAACCCATAGACAGTGTGGCCATCCCTTGGCCATGCTGTCCATTTCTTTACTAAGGGAAGCTACAGGTTGTAAAACTGAACCCTGGTGTTGGGTCAAGACTCCGAGGGCAGGCTCGGCGCCAGCCATGTACACCTAAGGTGGCGGGTTCGAATCCCCAGCCCGGGCCCGCCAAACAACAATGGTGGCTGTTGGCTCGGCGCCTGTGGCTCAAGCGGCTAAGGCGCCAGCCACATACACCTAAGGTGGCGGGTTCAAATCCAGCCTGGGCCACCAAACAACAAAAATGGCTGCAACCCCAAAATAGCCAGGTATTGTGGCAGGCGCCTGTGGTCCCAGCTACTTGGGAGGCTGAGGCAGGAGACTCACTTGAGCCCAGGAGTTGGAGGTTGCTGTGAGTAGTGAAGCCATGGCACTCTACCCAGGGGCTCAGCTTGAGGCTCTGTCTCAAAAAAAAAAAAAAACAATGATGGCTGCAACCAAAAAATGGCTGGGCGTTGTAGTGGGCGCCTGTGGTCCCAGCTACTTGGGAGGCGGAGGCAGGAGACTCGCTTGAGCCCAGGAGTTGGAGGTTGCTGTAAGCTGTGATGCCATGACACTCTACCCAGGGGGGCAGCTTGAGGCTCCATCTCAAAAAAAAAGACTCCGAGGGCAATTCCAGTTGGCTCTGTAACATGCAGATTAAATTGTTATCTGGTAGGAATGCTTAAAGCAGGGGCCTGTAAAAGAGCATTTTTCAGCTACTGGAATGCCTTATCTGCCTCCAGTTCCCATTTTAAAGTGACCAGGAACTCTTTTGCGTATTTGTAATTAAAGAATAGACTGGTCTAGCTATTTCACTATATCCAGGAATCCAGAGTCTGCAAAAGCCTGTAATTTCTAAGAAGCCTCAAAGCTGTCTGAGACTTCAAGGTTTAGGGTAAGCCAATATTTAATAAGAATAAATTATATTCTTTCTTTGCCCAAGGCTCTCTTCCCCTGTGAAAGCTGGAGACCCAAATAGTGCACTTCAGACATAACATAATTGGGCTTTAGCCTTGGAAACTTTGTACTCACAATCAACTAGAAAAGTTTAATAGAGCTTGGGTAGCTTTGTGGCATTCCTCTCCATCTGGTGCTCCCAGAAGAACGTCATGTACCTACTGAATAAGAGTCACTGTGGGATATGAGCAATGACTCAAGTCTTGGGCTAAGGAGACGGTCCCTAAGTCCTTGTGATTTAGACGGGTTGAGCACATTTCGCTCTTCCCACCTGTCCCTCAGTAGCCCATGCTTCTGGGTTAATTTTTTTGTCTCTAATAAGGGAAGACATAGTATCACCCTCTACCATTACTATATCTTTCCACTTCTATTCTGATTTTGAATGCAGGTAGTCCCTGAGTTACAAACATCCAACTTACAACTCGCACTTACAAACAGGGGCCTAAGTCGTGAGTTACAAGCATGCGACTGATGAGGACTCATACCTGTGAAAGGAGTTTGTGACTGGTAAATGTACCTGTTCCAGTTGGCATACAAATTCAATTTACCAATGAACCTGCAGCACTCACCTTGTTCGTGGCCCAGGGACTGCCTGTGTAAGGTTCCCTGCAGTTTCTCCATCACACCAGGTTAAGCTGATGTCTCCTCACTGCTGAACTTGGAATGCTCTTCACCGTTCATTTGCGGTCAGTTCTGTGCTGCCTTCTGACCTCTCTTTCTTTCGCATGACTGAAGTTTAGTTTCTTTTTGACTTCTACCAGATTATAAACTTACAGAGAGGAGAGACCTCATCTGAATGCACCCTCCTTTCTTTTTTTTGGTCTCCTATGGTGCACTGCCTAGCGGTTTCCAGACAGAGAATATTTGGCTAAATGACTTCGAGGAGATCCCCTTACTATCCACTGTGTTGATGGGTCACTGTGAAATGGCAAAAGTCCCTACAAGACATTTAGAGCCTAAAGAGCCTGCAGCGCAGTGTTCAAATCTGGTGTATCTGTTAACAGTGTCTTTCGCGAAGCCGTTTGGTGAATAAGAATTAAGAATTTCCCTTACTTCCCTTTTTGAATCTAGAATAAGACTCCTTTTATTGCTACACCAGGAATGAGCAACTTCTACAAGTTTTGAGATCACATGACAATTTCTGCTAGCATAAGATAGCCACGCAGCATGAATCAGCTACTTTCTTGCTTAAATTACCTAAGTAACTAGTTGAGGAACTATGGTATTTTTATGCAGTGGTTTCATATTAGAGTTTAACCAGTCAGATCCTTCAATGAAGACAGTAGACTAACCTTGATTTGGGGTAGTATAATTATAATTCCTCTGATGAATATGGAACAAATTCATAGTTATAAGGAAAAATACGTTGAAATGATTCTTACTGAGTTAGTTCATTTGAAATATGACCCCCCTCCCTTTTTGCATGCGGGAGAGTCAGAATCAATCTCTGTGTAAGTAGTATTTTTCCCCTGAGTGGACGATGGTGTTTTATAATCCCTTGTTTCATGGAAGACTGGTTAAGCTCTGGGAACATTATGTATGCAACTTGCAAAATTTATTACCTCTCTACAAATTGTATTTCACATGGAAGGGTCTTCATTTTCTCCCTACAGGAGAACCCACAAGCCACGCTGACCGTGTCTCTGGCGCAGACTGACTTCTGCAATAAGCATGGATTTGATCCCCAAAGTCCTCTTTGTGCTCACATAATACTGTCAGGAACTGTGACCAAGGTAAGTAGATACCTTCTGCAGAGAGAGAGGGTTTTAGAAGCGCATCATCTTATTAGCAATGAAAGGAGAGATCTTTTGAGAATAAGGATTTATGATGGAGCTGCATAGTTAGAACATGTTCTGTGAAGTAATTCCATGAAAATTAAAGGTTTTAGTTAGTTGATTTCACATAGGTGCTCAATATGAAGCTAAGGGATGATTTTTCTGAAGCCGAACAGATATAACAACTATAAATCCCCTATATAAAATTACTCTTACTTAGAAACACCTGCTGGGCCACTGCTCTCACCATGGTTTACTCTGTGCCATATTTCCCATGTCTAGGCTCCCTGTCTCCATATTTTAACAGTGGCTTAGAGCAGAGAGAGCGTGTTGAGTAGGCCAATAAGAGGAGTATCCATTACTAAAAAGTGGAAGTGAATTTAGTTAAGGATAAGGGAAGAGGTTAAATGAAATTGCAGGAAGGGCAGTGTGCAGGTGTCCTGAGCACCGATTTGATGGCTGAGCCAGCACATTTGGTTTTTGACCTTGTCAAACATCAATGCCTTAGACACGTTTTATTTACACCCTGGAAATTCTGTGTGGGTGCATGTCTGTAGTGGCGTCTCCTTCATTGGCACGAGCAAGGGGGAGGCATGGCAAATGCTTTTGAGTTGCACTGTGCTTCAAAAGGCTTTTTTCCTTCATGTCCACTCATCTATGTTTTTAACATGTGCACCTTATGGGGTAAGTACACTAATGTTACACCTTAACAGTAACATGTTACAGTACCTTGTGCCAGTTGCTCCCATAGCTCAGAGTTACTGTTTACCTGACAGTTTCCCTCTTGATTCTATCTGTTGTTGCCAACCTGTGAAGTCTTTATTGTTCTCTGCAGTCTTCAAGTTTCCTTCATTTTCTCTTGATTCCTTAAGTTTAAGAACAGGAGTTACAACTAAGTAAACTCTTAGGATTTCTAGAACGCTTGAATCATGCATTCTGCATTCGTAACAAATGCGAGAACAATGTTACTGCTCTGAGAATATTCATTGCACATATGTCCTGTAGGTGGATGGAGCAGAAAGGAACTTTGCCAAGCATTCATTATTTGTTCGACACCCTGAGATGAAAACCTGGCCTTCCAGCCATGATTGGTTCTTTGCCAAGTTGAATCTCACCAATATCTGGGTCCTGGACTACTTTGGTGGACCCAAAATAGTGACCCCTGCAGAATATTACAATGTGACATTTGATGAGTAAGTACTTCCACAGCTTTCACCTTTCTGTACGGCAGCCCTTTCGGGGAGCCAGTGTTTAGGAGTGATTGGTTGATTTTGAGATTTTCCTGGACTAAAGAGCCCAACAGTCCCGGTGATTATTTTGCTGCCCTGTGTGCAGGAGAAGAGACATGGGCTATCGATACTCTTCGGGGATGGTAAACACATCTGACTTTACAGGCACACAGAGGTAGTAATTAGAACATTATTCCTGGGCAACAAGGTGGGTTTTTTTGTTTTGTTTTGTTATTTGCAATTTTTGGCCGGGACTGGGTTTGAATCCACCACCTCCGGTATTTGGGGCCGGCAGTCCTACTCCTTTGAGCTACGGGCCCCACCCATGGCCAACAAGTTTTAAGGAGGATGACAAGAAGAATGGGGTCCTGCTCTTTGAAGTTTAAGTTTACTCTCACGGGACATAATCTCTGAAGGGCACTAAGATAAGTTGCCCATGTTATAAATAACATGCCCAAGGGCAATACATGGTCCAGTCACAAAATAAAACTGTTTTCCCCTAAGTCTCCTTGCTGAATAAGTGAGGTTCCCACCTTATTATGCAGAGTGAGCACTTTTCTGCTACTCAGAGATAAGACGGAACCCCTTCGTCCTTATCCTGAGGGTAGGACCAAAGACTAGGACAGGGTGTGAGCCCTTCTAAGGCAGTGAACTGGACTCTTGGGATAGGCTGAAAGCTGCTCCTTCTGACCAGTTGCCTCTGGCTATTAATTGTCCATTTTAGAATCTGGCAGTGGGACCCTCCCACCCACCCATTTTGCCACCAGAACTGCTGAGGAGGAGTCTGGGGAGCACACAGTAATATCTATCAGCTTAGGGGCTGCGTATTCCTAGAGTACCGCTCACAGGGACCTCACGGGCATTCTGGAGCTTCTCTAAATTGGTAGCCACCTTGCTTGGCTTGCCCAGATCAGTTTTGGGAAATACTTATTTCCCCAAATACTATAAGGGTCTCTGCATCTAAAATCTGTTTCACTCAAATGCAGTCTGCCACTTCCTAGAGCTGATGTGGAGGCGAACTGAACATGGTTTGCCTCACTGGACTGTTGGGACAAGACCCCACGAGCCTATGTGCAAACTAAGTGGAAGGTTTAAATGCTTAAGCCAAGTATTTGCGACATTTTTGCATAAAGCAGTTCTCATAAGCATCTCCGCCTTTCACTTTTGAGTCTGAGCAGCAGCCTGGTTGTGCTGGGCCTCATTTTATCACCTGTGGGGCATCCACACATGTCCTAACAAAGACAGAGGTGAGGGAAGGTCATTGGTTATAACCTTGGCCACTCTTGTTAACTGCTCTCAATGGTTTTTGTCTTTTAAACCTTCAAATTTTCTTCTTCAATGAGATAACAATAGCAGTCATAGCCTAGCAACATTTACTAAGGGGTGAAATGACAATTCATGGGCCCCACCCTAAACCTACTGAAACCAGAACCCAGGAATCTGCATTTTAACAAGCTCAGGTAGAACACTAACATGGCTGAAATTAACTCAAAATCTTAAACTTTTAGATCAAGAGTTTCTCTAGTCCTTCCCTAGAATGAATGAACTTTTAAGATTTGTCAACTCAGTTTAGTGAAATAATTCTTCCCCTCTCTTCCTCTTTCTAGGTGAAGCAGAATATGGTGAACTTAACCACACCTGTGAAATTCCTTAGGCGGGCTCATGTACTCTTCAAGGGCTTAACATTTCTCTGAAAAGTCTCCCAGAATCTTAGCCAGTTTTCTGTCCCCTGCTGGTTTGCTTGCTTGCTTGTTTACAGAATATAGTTGGAGTGGATTTCTTGGAAGATATGGCTGCTTGCTGGATTTTTTTTTCATATTTTGAAATCCTTTTCGTAGAGAAATGTCTTTCACTACAATCCAAGAAGTTTTGTTCCATCAACTCCAAATATGCTTTCAATCATGTTCCTTGAAGAAGAACAAGTTCCAGATTTAGATTGCCCATTGGCATTGCAAGGTACGTGAGCCTGTCTTCTTTATTCCTGGAAGCCACACGCTGGAAGTGCACCGTACACACACAGCTGCTCCTGAATGGCAGAGCCCGGTGCAGAGGGGCTGGCTCTTGCGACAGTGTGCCCCGAGGAATCTTGCCAAAACAGACAAGCAACACGAGACACAAATGGAGCTTTGTCCTCGTGTCAGTTTATGTCTGACAATCCTGAGTATATTGAGCCAGCACAGGACAAAACTGTTTCTTATAAAGAACTTTAAAAAAACTTTTTGCATTCTAAAATACTTACCTAGCACAAAAGAAATTCACAAGACTCTTTCTGAAGTTGACTTCCCACTGAAGTGGAGACTGTATAATCAACACACACACATGCTTCTTGTTATTTTTTATTCTGACCCCAAAATGGGATTGCAAAAGAAAGAGAAGGAAGGGAATTTTATGTTTCTCTTATTCTCTCATAAGCAGCATTAACTGGCATGGACCACTTTTGGCCAGGGAAAAAAATTGTCTCCGAAACCACTCTTCATAGCTTTTTAAATGCTTCTACTCCCAGCAGTGACCTCAGGCTTCTGCAGCTGCTCTAAATCTCTAAATAGCTCCTAGCACTGCTGTGACCTAAACCAGGTCATCAAAGGGAAGAGAACGCTGCATTAAAAAAAGCTCACAGGTCTTTGGAAGAGAAGACACTGTTTAATTTTGTTAACCGTATACATGATTTTAGAAGATGACATAAATTCTTCTTAAGGAAATATGTCAGGAACCAAGCCACTGAGTTCTCAAAAGGCAAAGAGAAAAGTTAAACATGAGTCATTACGTTTGAAAACTACAAAATGAACTGAAATCAAGCCCACAGCTTCTGTTTTACAAAAATGATTTACATTAAACTTAATAAAACAGATCTCTTAGTCAAAGCATCAATAATTAAAAGCATTATTTTAATGAAATGTGTTGGATTTGTTTTCATAAACATATGTTAACTTTTTTATGTTTTATTTTGTCCATATCAAGAGCCTTTTGTATTATTTTTTAGCATTCTCTCAAATCGGTGACTGGCTGTTCCAAAAATTGAAGTGACTAATCTCATTCTTCCCCATTGGCAGAGAAGTCTGTCCATTGTGTCACAAAACCTGGGGGGGTGGTGGTGGTAGAGTGGTAGAATCCAACTTTCAGGCTCGGTGCCTGTGGCTCAATTGGCTAAGGCGCCAGCCACATACACCTAAGGTGGTGTTCGAATCCAGCCCGGCCTGCCAAGCAACAATGATGGCTGCATCCAAAAAATAGCCAGGTGTTATGGCGGGGCCTGTGGTCC